>JAAEAF010013023.1:0-15864 GCA_011037195.1 Triatoma infestans
TTCAGACTGTCCTGAAAGAATGCCTTCTAATTGTTCGTTCAAATCTTCCCCTGTGAGAAGAAGGGGTAGACAATGCTAACAAGGTTCATGAACTCTTCCTGTAACGGTAATCTTCTACCAGTGTATACACTTTTTGCCAGCGAATGTCTAGTTCTTCATAATTTTTATATATTTGAAATCAACTATATTTCTATATTTATGGCATCCATCACAGATGCCTGGCTTCTTGATTATTTATTAAATTTAGATTTAACACTGTTCAAATATACAATTCAGACTGAATTAAGACCTAAATTTGCAAGACTCTAATACGATTTTTTTTCTAGCTCTTGGAGGGAGCTAGACGTAGTTTTTGGGGGAAGCTTGGTTCTTCAAAGTTGTAGTCCATTCGTCCGAACTATATTTGCGTACACTTTGGGGGTGGGGGTAAATCGTTGGGAGCAAGTGTATTGCTGATAGGGTTGGTATCGGCAACATGAAGTTCCTGGTGGATTTCCGCAACAGAGGACTATTTATTCCATTATATTAACCGAATTGACCGTTAGACCCGATCGACTCTCATGCTGTTTCTTCACATGAAACTACGACAAATATAATATTGTATTAAAAGAGCCGTGGTGAATTTTCTGTTGATTTTCAACATTATTCCTAATCATCATTATTTAGTAAAGGGAAAAAATAAGGTAACAAGAAATTTGGATATTTTTGTAGTAATAGTTTACTAGCTACTTTAACTTTACAACCACGATCTAATCATAAGTGATTAATTATATCGTAAAGATAAAGCAAACAAAAAAAAATCAAATCACCTAACAGGTCATACAAATTATAGTAATGTAAACAACTTGAGTCATTAAAAGGAAAACAGCAATTAAATTTATAAACAAATAAATAATATTAAACTATTCTAAAAAATCAATTAATAAATTACCTTATAAATTAATAACAAATAAGACATTTGAATTTTTTTAATATCAAGGTTAATAATGTAATATATAACCTTGTTCAATTGGAAGGTAACTAAGTATCCTTGAGAGTTTGTTTACAAAATAAATATAGTACAGGTGTAAAGAAGACTTATAGCCAGGCTATAGGTATTGGAATAATGAACAATTCATTAGCTGAGATAATCAAAAAATAACTCTCTTAAGTATTAAAAAAGAGAACACTTTCGATTTAATTGTTATTCCATTGTAATAATAGGATTTCTGTTAGAAAAGTGACTCACTTAATAAATAAATCTTTTGAAGTGTTTAATGGCTGTCAGTTATTTGGACAAAATTCAGAGTTTGTAGAAAATTCGTCAGTTAAACTACAATAAAATGTTTCATATTGGATTTAAATGCAAAAAAAAAAATCTGGTGTGAAACACTCACACGACTTCATCGTACTGCGATTTACATAGTTATAACTGACTAATTTTATTATAACATACAATTCTTACTACATGTTTAGTTGTATCAATGTGACGATCCAAACTTAATAAAATAACTTTATTTGAGGAAAGCATCCTGGTAATTTGTTTGAAATAAAAGTAATAGGCTTTTAAGTGTAATTAGTATATGAAGTTAAATGAAAATCGTTCTAGTTTGGAAACACCATTCGCTAAAAAAATTGTTTCAAACTCAGAGGCTTCCAAACAAACGCATTTTAAAAAATTTGACATAATCGCAATGAGTAGTACGAGAAAGTAAATAATAATAAAAAAAAAAGCATAGGGAGAAAATAGTTAAAAATTAATTACTTGTTTTTAAAAGTGTATTTAAATAAATAAAATAGCTAACAGAGAAATAGTTAGTTAGACTATTTTCTAGAAGTATGTCAAGTAACAATAAAATAATGTTGAGTAACCGGATGAAGAGAATAGGTAACTATGAAGTGGCCACAGTGTGCATGGAAGGTATGGTCCCTTACTAGGCAGCAAGAATAGTGTTACAGGAAGTTGGTGCTACTGTAAAGGGAAGGCGAACAAGTTAGAACAATCCTACAGACAGGAGAGATCCCTCGGCCTTTGCTAACTCTACTTAGGCCACACCCTGTTGTGACGACACTTAAACTCTGATGCTGTTGCCTCAATAGCCTTAAGTTCCGTTTTACTAGTTAAATACTGTTCAGCAGGCCAATAGTGTTGTCTCATATATCAATAGTCCCGGTAGTACAAACAGTCATTACTTTCCAAAGAGAATATATTAAAATAATTGTAAACATTTTTTTAAATATCTACTTTTAACTTCTCTTGCTGATGTAAGAATAAGTATTAATCAAGTAAATATTCATCATATCAAACTTTTGAAATTTAATTTTCATTTATTTGGAGAAAACGAATAAAAATGGTTTTATAGATTGTTCGGCGTGTGCGCATGCGTGCGTGTGAGAGAAAGCGAGAGAACAAAATATCTCAAAATGAAAATATGCAGATCAAATTTTTTTAATGGATTTTTAATAGGATCAGAAGAGAGGGATCTAGAGCAGGAAGAGAACACAAAATTGAGAATCTCACTCGCTAATTAGACCACACTAGAGTGGGAGACTCTGTATATATATACAGCTACGCTAGCCCTACAAGAGACAGTCTTTAGAACAGTTTATACAGCAGTTACAACGTGTCAGCAACCAACTACTACCTTTCTCTTTACTCGTTCTAAATCTCTCGCTACCTAATTTCTTTTATACGTGTAAAGTTTTAGCAGTTTGTATTACTTTTTCATTATACACTGTTCACCATTTTACTTCAGTTTATTTCATCTCATAAACCCAATTCTCTCCATCTCATACCCATTAAAGTATTCGAGAAGATGATTTCGAAAAATCCATCAACCGACTTTGTGTTGACAGATTTTACAGATTTTTTTTTTTTCAGTCTTTCATGACTTTCTCGAGAATGATTGTGATGATTTTCTTTAAACTTTGCATACCAATACCACATATTTAGCCTTACCAATTGTTCGGTCGCGGCACCTTTGTCAGATTAACTTTGCTTCGCATTTATTGCCCTTTTTTATTACCACACTACTGTTAATCCCTTGCCATTTCCAAACTATTATTTCCTATTTATTCTTTCATCGTCCGCCTCGTTCTCACGCTTTCCCGCATTTTTCCTTCTCTCTCTCTCTCTTGGTGGTGGGATTGTCGGTACTTTCATCTCTCGTAGTTCGCGCGTTATTTTATTTTCCCACCCCCTCCAAACGTTCTTTATTCCTCTGAAATTTCTTCACTTGTCTTCTGTATCTCGCCTGGATAAGAGTGTTTGTGCCGTTCTCTTCTTCTGTCGCCCGTCAATCTAACCACAGTTTTACCGCTTCTTCTTAGTCTGTGGTGTACTGCTGATTTCGCCTTTAAACTTTGTGCCGCCTTATTCGCGCCTATTCGCCGTGTCAATTATTAACATTAACTCTTCGGTGATTACCAAGACTCATCCCTCCGCGCCAACATCTTCACGAGGCTATCTCATTTGCACGTTAGTGGACTCGCCAGCACCTGCCGCTTCAACCACGGCATCATCCACTTTTGAAGAAGCATTCCAATCTTTCTACGCTCACCTGAGTTCCTTTCTTTCGCCACAACGCACACCACACACACACACACACACACACACACACATATATATATATATATATATACGCCACCTCTTCCTTTCTCACCCCGCCATTCGTCTCATTAACCCTGCTTCTATTCACACTCACCGTCACCAAAGGGTAAGTCTCGTTTTCATTTGTTTTGTTTTATTATTCATTTTGTTTGTCACTTGCTTGTCATCTCGCCTTTGAGTGTCTGCCGCGCAAACACCAATTTTATTTAAATCATTTCATTTTATGAGAATTCTAGAAAGAATGCAGCGCTTGGTTTTTCTCTGAAGCCAGTTCAAGAAAAATGGGAATTTATTTTACAAAATAGTTGAAGAACTACTTTCACACTTCAATTATCCAACATGAAGCAAACGAGTGTAGCAACTGAACGAGAGTTGTAAAAAAGCCCTTTTACTCTCACATTAAATATTATACTTTTTTCTACAACATCTAAAGGTAATTAAAAAAAAAAAAAAAATTATAAGAAGAGATAAAACATATAGGATAACCTCTAAAACGAATGTTTGTCTAGTGAAAGGTTAAGCAAAATTATATTATGTTTTCTAATATTTAATTTATTCTTAAAATTAATATAAAAATGTTGAAGAATTTTTTTTTTTTAATTTAAAAACTTCTATTTACTTTAAAACTAATAAAACGTACATAGTTTCTAGTAATTTCACTGAAATCTTAAAATTTGTTTAACAGAAAGGCTTGCAACACTGTCATTTCTCTTTAATCTCTATAGATTAAAAGTGATTTTTAATATATAGAGATTAAAAGTTACAACTTTTTTTTTTAGAGTACAACTTTTCTATTCTGGGCAATCTTTAATATCACATGGCTTTTAAGAAATCCGATGATAAACAAAAAACGCTCAATGATCACAAAATAAAATCTTTTTTATTGAGACCATAAAAAAAAAAGTATCCTGATTAGAATCACACAATTCGTAGTGTGTGAATGTGTGTGTGTGTGTGTGTGTGTGTGTGTGTGTGTGTGTGTGTGTGTGTGCGCGCGAACAGAACAAATAAAAAAGGAAAAATCAGAGGAAGCTAAAACTGAATATTTTGTTAGGAATTACCAGAGAATCGAATATAAAGGCTCAAAGGTCCAAATATGCCAATGAAAGAGCACAGACATTATTGAATGTTTGTTTGTTTTCTTTCAGTTATTCACGATTTTCATGAAAACAGTTCATACAATATTATTTACTTCTGGTATATCAAATAAATATCATTCGGGGCGGGTGTTAGTGTAGTGGTTGTGAGCATGGACTTGCAAGTGGGAGGAGTTCAGACATATACACCCCAGTTCGAGTCCCGCGTATAACTGCTAAATTTTATATTGGTATGAAAATATGTTAGCAGTAAAGTAGGTGCTTCCGCCCCCGTCCACGACCCCTAATTTGGTAGTTGGACGTTAAGCCCCCTGAAAAAATAGGCATTACTTTACTTTACTTTACTTTTAATTATCATTCAAAATATCATTTCACTGAGAACATTTTTCGGATACAATTTACCTCATTAATATGAGAGTAAGTGAAGCATATACAATTTGAATACCATTTGATTCTCCCACATCGCGAATCAGAGCATATTAACATTATATGTATTAAAGCCTACAGATTATTAGGATTCATCTGGCAAACCACTAAAAACTTTACAGATCATGCTATCATTAAGAATTTATACTGCCATCTTGTAGTACCAATTTTCGTATATAACTCGATTGTTTGATCTTCATTTTTTTTAGTGCGATCAATAAATTGGAAAGAATATAGAAAAAAAATACCTGGTATGATTTGGTAAACGTAAAGGTTTCCAAGCTTCCGACATTCCATATGATGACCTTATAGAAATCTTGAACCTTTCTTTTCTCGAATCTCGTCGAGCAACAATTGACCAGTTATTTCTATTTAAACTTCTAAATAATCAAATAGATTCAACCAATCTGCTCAATAGAATTTAACATTTAATGTTCCGAAAGTCTCACTTAGAAGTAAAATTCTTTTTCATATTCCATATGCCGAAAGCAACTACCTTTACTATAGTCCTCTGTACAGAATTATGATAAGATCAAACGAATTTTCTTATGTCGACTTTAATTATGATAGATTTCACACATTTAAACGGCAAATCAAACATACTTACTTTATAAATCAACCAGCTCCATTCCACTATACTTTATAAATTATACATACTTTATAAATCAACCAGCAACAGATTATCTTCATAAACACAACATAATATAAATATTATATCTACCAAATTTTCTATTTGTATTGACCTACTGTTGTACAAACATTTCATTTTATTGATATAAATAAGTGTACTATAAGTTTTATGTGTTTTTTAAATATTTACGAGTATATGCATCTATTTTATATATGTATTTTATGGATGCTGCATTGTGATTGGTGGTTTAGTGCATAGACTTGGAGGTGGAAAGGAGGTGGGCGGCATAGAAGCTGAGAGTCCAGGGTGAAGTGTCTTCGGTGGCAATGTTTGAGAGGTAGCGGGTGTAAAAGAACACTATACTCTATAACGTTGAGAAAATGGCCATTAAGATGGGAAGCTTCAGATAAGAGTCGTAGAACTTATGACTGGATTCCAGATGTGGAGTGGCGTGGGAAGGCGGAATGGTTTGTACCAGACTATTTTACAACACAAATAATTAGTGGACACGGAAACTTTGGAGCTTACCTGGTTAGATTTCGTTTAAAAGAAGACCCATGCTGCTTAGGTGGAATGGAGGAAACTGCAGTGCATGTGATGTTTGATTGTGACCGATGGAGTGAAGAAAGAAAGATATTCGTTGAGGAATGACAGAGGGAAAATCATCAAAGTTTAGAATGCAAAGATCTATTTGAAGAAAAAGCATTTCACATATGGGTGAAATTTGTCCATATTGTTATGAAAGGAAAAGAAGGGGCTCAATTTGTAGAGTCTGTGAGGCAGAGGAGGAAACACCCATCCATCTTATGGCAGATTGCTTGGAATGGTTGTGAGGAAATTAGGATCAGGACCTTTGGTCGGAACAGGATGGCTGTGAAAGAGCTTAGGCTGTTTCCCCTTAAGGTTATTGTCCTCAATTTGGAATCTAATATGTGTGAGAGTGATTAGCGGGAATGAGTTCGGAGTAGTTTAGTTGGTAGGATTTTTTAATATGTGCAAGTATTTATTGGCTTAATTGGGTTTGACGTATGAAAGTATTCATTAGGATGGGAATATTTATTGTTGTGAATGAGTTAGGTATTGTAAATAGGTTTTTTAGCAAATGTGTGTGAAAGTATTTATTGGTATGAATGGTTTATGGTGTGTGAGTTTAGGTTTACAGTTTAAAGGGTGTCTGGAATATCGAGTATAGACACCCAGCAATGGTAGGAAGTGGGAGTGGGGTGGATCCGGGTCTGGGGTGATGCGATGGTGGAGTCGTCGCCGTCGCGTCTTTTTTCCCTCATCCATAAATGAGAGAGGAGGTGGGAGGGTATGGTTTCGGCCAGGTATCTCCCACTTCGTACATTAAACTCTCTTACAAAATATATATTTATTTTATTTATATTTTTATGTATATCAATCTTATATATAGTTAAAATTATTTATTTGTATGATATGCATATTTTTTTGTAAGATATCTATTTTATATATTTGTGAATATAAACAGTATTTATAAACATTGTGTAAAGGTTTAACTGCTCGTATAACCCTTATAAAGCGGCAAGATTTGAATTTCTTTTTTCTGTAAGTTTATTAAATTCGCTCAAACCTACTATATCAATGCAGACATTTCCGTCATAGCCTGCTCAATTTTGTGATCATCACCTACTTCAGACAGGCATCTACCTTCAGCATGCCTTAATAATCATTGTACAGAACTAGCACAGTACAAAGTCCTCAATATACTGAATACCGGCAATACTAATCTAATCTAGAACCCGGGCCTCCGAAGAGGTTCAGCATTTAGACCCATTGTGCACATTATTATTATTTATTATTATTTGTCTATGGGGAGGGACCAAACCTTACACCATCCAACGCCGCACTGGAACCATATAGCTTCCCCAAGAAAAATAACTACAAACCGGGTCTAATCCATCTAAGATTTACCGCAGTCCGAATAAATCGGACAATAACCTTAAGGGGAAACAGCCTAACCTCTTTCACAGCCATCCTGTTCCGACCAAAGGTCCTGATCCTAATTTCCTCACAACCATTCCAAGCCATAAGATGGATGAGTGTTTCCTCCTCTGCCTCACAGACTCTACAAAATGGATCTGGCATGAGCCCCATTACGTAAAGATGTCTTCTTAAATCACAATGTCCAGTAAGGATCCAGCCAGATGCCTGAAAGAACTCCGTGAAAGACACAGCAACTCTCACTAACAGCCCGGTCCGGATCCCCGATGAGCATCTTGGACTGCCGACAACTAACTGTGCTCATCCATAAGATGAATGCTGTGAAGCTGTCCATGACTGGATGCCTGACAGACATGTCCCAGAAGACAAGCCAACAGCAGGCTCGGGACCAATGAAAGGGAGAGAGGCACCTAATTTGCCAAATCTATCCACCTCGTCATTCCAAAAAATGCCTATATGAACTGGTACCCAGACTAGAAGGACATCCTTCAGAGAAGAAAGCTCTTCCAGTCTTTTAGAACATTCTAACACCAACCTGGAAGTGAATACACCCGAACTCAGTGCCTACGCTTAGTTAGCGTTACGTACCCTCTCATCCAAGATACAACAAAGAATAGCATTACTCTCAGTCTTGAAACTGTGGTCCATTTACGAAGAGATACTACCAAATGATCTACGGTCTCAAAATAGACCGCAGCTCCAGACCTACCATCCATTCTGGAACCGTCCCTGTAACACCGGAGGTAATTATCAGGTATCACACAGAGGGACCCAATCTTAACCAATCTTCCCTAGAAGGTAACCTGACACTCAAGAATGCTCGAAAACAAAAGTCTTCAACATTCTATTAGAAGGAAATCCTGCAATAGAACTTTCAAAAGCAGCATCCCGCGATGAATGGTAGAATGACCATATCGCTTGCCCTGCCAAAAACCTGCCTGATTAATTCTATAACAGACTTTCATTGCCACAGTTTTCACCTCTACAAAAAGCGGTGGGATTCCCAATAAAGTCTCCATTGCAGCTGCTGGCGTGGTCCGCATCGTATTGGTCACCGCCAGACAAGCCAAGCGTTGAATATCCTCAAGCAGCAGACTAGCGGCCATTTGTACATTGTCACTTTGTAATTTGGATACAGAATACCCGCTTCATCTGAATGGCAAGGCAAAGTACCGGCCTTGTCGGGAGGGTGTTGCAAAACCGTAGCTTGCCTGTCAAAGGCCGGGCTAGTGACCATTCTAGCCCTTTAAGTAGGGGACTGGTTCTCTCTACATAATGGTACCACGCTTGCTCTGCACTTACGAGCTGAGGAAAGGTTTCGTGGTGGTCGAGGTTAGCAGGGACGATAGTGAAGTCTGATATGTGGGTGGGAGTTGATTGGTTTGCCTACGGGAATAGTTCCGCCTTCTCCCAATCAAACAAGAACATGTCACTATGTAATGTGCTAGATACAAAGCACAATAACTGCAGTGTACCGCAATATCATCAAGACAACGTGATACTAGATGAAGTTTATTATATTCATATAAAAATTTAGTAAACGAAAATTTATCTTCTGCAATTTCTCAGTGTGGAAATTAGGAAAACAAACACACCAAATTTATTCTCTCCTAGTTTTACCCAATCCTCGGTAAAGGCAGAGCCGGCTTGAAAATCCATTGCAAGCACGAATGATAAATTCCTATTAACGCGCAGCAAAAAAAAAATTTATGATTCAATTTCAGACAAGCCTGGAGTGTGCGTTTGTATGTATGTGTGTGTGTGTGTGTGAGAGAGAGAGAGGAGAAAGAGAGATCATGTGCACAAAATATTGCAAACACGAAAAATCACAGGTACCTCCCCAATTTCGCATCCCTCAAATTTGATAGTTTTGGTCGAAATCCATCAACCGGAAATGCAGCTTACCAGAATGTTTTTCTTTCAGTTTCTCTCGACTTGAAACATTTTTCTGGAAGATCGATTTTTTCATTTTTTTTTATTTTTTATTTTAAGATTTTGGAGGAACAGTAACGTTATTCTTTCTTCTAATGTATGGCTGCTTTCTATAATATAATACGAAAGTATATATTAAAATGGTAGCTAAAATTCCAAATTCGAAGCAAATCTGTAAAGTGGGAAATATGACTATATTTTTGTAATTTTTCTTTAAAAATTGAAATGCTAGCTGTACAGATATACAAACGTATCACTTTTACATGAAACATGTTTCCGGTAATAATTGGTTTTTACAAAATTCTGAAGATTCAAATGGCATTACGATTTAATACAGTAATATTGCCTGTTGTCTTTACATTCGTCAAAGATACCAATACATTCGTAAGTAAATGTATGTAATTTTAGTTAACAGCTATAAAAGAAAGTAAGGTGAGTGTTTCCCACAAGACTTTTTATTTATTTATTTATTTATTTTTATTTTCAGATTAAATATTAAAAAAATTAATTGTTTAAAAATATTTATTATACATAGCGTCAATATTTTAATTAATATGGAAATTCCATATTTGACCTTGTTTTTACGAAGAAAAGCAATTAATTCATTTTAATAAATTTATTCATTCTAATATAGATTTACATAGCTGATGGTATTACCAGCCCATAACTCCACGTTCTAATACGTACATCAATATTTTTGATCTGTTAACCAATATCAGCATTACAAAATATAGCTAAATTATAATTATACCATGATAATATTTGAATTACAAAATTATAAATCATAGTATGATTATTATATTAATTAAATATTACCCTCATTAATAATTAATCTAATATTTCATTTAAGTAATAAATAATTTCCATCTAATTTCTAAAGTGATAATTAAAATAATAGTCAAACTTATTGACTATTTTTTTTATATGAAGTTAAAAAAAAAATTGATATGTCCTTGTCAAAAATGTGATCCGCAATCGACCGACCTTAACCCCATTAATATTTAATGTAATATGAAAATAATAATTAGTTGGCTTCACGACCAATTGATGGTAAAAAAACAAAACCAAAAAGTAAATTTTGTAATTGTTTTTTAATATGACAGTTCGACGTTTCGACAAACTTTGTTTGTCTTCTTCAGGAACAATACAAAACAAAATTAAGGAAAAAACAAAATTATAACATGAAACACAAACAAAAAACCAAATACATAGGTGAGATTACAGTAGTAATGCTAAGTCTGTAATCTTTTTGGTTTTTTTTTTTTTTTTTACCATCAATTGGTTGAGAAGCCAACTAATTATTGTTTTCATATTACAACTAACGGCCAACAAGAAAAATCTTCTGATAATTTAATGTAATAGTAATGTTGGTATACCTGGAATTTTTAGTTCAGTTAATGTTTTAGTAGTAGTTGATCTGATCGTATTTTTTTTACTTCCTCTTACTACTAAGTGTTGCGAAACGTGTCAAATTGTCGATATCGAGTTTTCACTGAAACTATACGTGTTCAGTCCAGGAATGTGATTTTAGTAATTGGTGTATGTATGAATGTATGTGTGCGTAACAGCATAACTTCAAAACGTACAATCGCGGAAAGTTCAAACTTATTTCGTTTAAGTACTAACCGAGTATCTAATAATAAGATTCTGGTTGTAGTGGAAGAAGCAAAATTTTATATGTTTAAACTTAAAAGGAGTAAGGTACACTGGCTGGAAAAAGAGTAAAACCTAGGTACAAGACAACCGTTAGGGTACAAACACTCAGGCAACGACGCGACAATGAGCGAAGCTATCAAATGCATGTGAACATATGGCATAAAATACACAGAGCGCGAGGCGAAGCGAAGCGACAATCTCTGAAACAAATCAGTTTGATTTTCACAAGCGACTAGAAGAGACAGCAGCGTATGTGTACAATAGCCGAGATGGATGGTGAGTTATTAATTAATGAGGTTTTCTCACGAGAACCGATTTGGCAGTCAAAACACATACATCACAGGAACAGAGGACTAATGGGTTCCTTATGCCTCATTCTCCCTTAAAATATGGAAATAAGTGGTGGTAGTCTCCGTACACTTCCCTCACATCACATACCTCATTTATCCATTCCCTTTTAACACCATATTGCAAAGTTTTCAATTTAAATAAAGGATTGTGGCACAAAAGCAAAATATTGCGCCATAGTTCAAACTGGCTACTCTTATTGGTTTTAGTTACAAGTCACACCGCGCCGCATCAGTCTCTATGTGTATATAGCGTCGTGTCTAGCCGCATCGCGTCGCGCCGCTGTCTGTGTGTTTGTACCCTTAGAAGAGAGGTTGAAGAACTCACCCTATTGTCTTTTAACCCCCCCTTCTAATAGGGCAGGTTAGGGGAAGCAGGATATTTTAACCAGTCTAAAATCGATATTCATCAACATTATACATAGAGACTGAACATTTAATCTAGCTAAATAATTGATTTTATAAGGATATTATTGTGATATTGAAAAGTATTTAAATTTCTTTAAAGATAATATATTTAATTTAATTTGGCAGTGATTTCTTATTTATTTTCTTAATACTTCTATTCTCTTTAAACAATGGACAACATATCACACCGATAACATTTCATGGTCGAAACCGCTTAACCGAAAATACCATTTTCCTGAATGATTTTTTTTTTTTTTTAGTTTTTGCGCTTTTCTCGAAAACTGCACCAACGATTTTCCTAAAAACTTGATACATATCTTCTACACATATAAAGAGCTACAACTTGTTTTTGAAACATTTTTCTGGGAAAATTCATTTTAATGGAATTTTGGAGTTGGACATTAGGCTTTCTTACAAAGTTTCATTTCTGATATATTATATGTTATCATCTATATATAGTACTAATAAAAATTAAATAATTTACAACAATTCCGGGTTTGAAGCTATTCTTGCCCACTTCTTAAACTGTTTAAAGTTTTTTTGACGACTTGCTCAAGCCTGAAATGGCCGTGTTAATATTCCGTTTCTCCTAGGTATTGGTGGAAGATAGATACATTCTATGTATTAGAACCTTGTAGCATTAAATTTCCTATAAGAAACAGAAGTTTTATTTTAATTGAATTAATTAAAAAAATTGAATTAATAGAATTGAATTTAATTGAATTAAATAAAAAAGTTTTATTTTTACTTGCCTTCTGTGTCAATCAATATACTAATAATATACCTAAAGATTACTTCTGCTCTCCTAGTAAATGAAGTATGTAATCGTGTCAAATTTTCGATATCGATTTTTACCGGAAATATCCGTTGTGAGTCCCCTGCGTCCCAAAATGGTTTTAGCAAATGGTCTGGGTGTGTGTGTGGTGTGTGTGTGTGTGTGTGTGTAATGTTACATCTAGCTCAAAAAAACGAAAAATCGTAGAAATCGTTTCAAACGTGATATTACGTTAGGGTTACACCATGGGATGCTGACGGTGCATTGTTTCAAAATTCCTCAACCGGAAGTACCACTTTACTAGTTGTTTTTTTTTACTTTTTTGCGTTTTCTTAAAAATGGCTCCGATGATTTTCTTTAAGTTTGGTATATCAACTACACATACAAAGAGCTACACCTTTTATTTGAAACATTTCTCCAGGAAAATTCATTTAAGGGCACTTCTGGGGAGGGGTGGGGTTAGGTTTTCATCTTAACTGCTGTTTCAGTATATTAGACAATTCTGTCATCTAAATAATGTTAATTAAATTAAATATGTTGTTGAAATTCCGAGTTTGAAAAAAAATAGATAACCGGAAGTGCGTTTTTACTGAAATATAATTTTCAGTTTTCTGGTATTTTCTCGAAAATGGCTCCAACGATTTTCTTTAAACCACCGTTGTTAACTATACATATAAAGAGCTACAACTTTTATTTGAAACTTTTCCCCTGATAAATTCATTTAAGGGGACTTTTGGGGGAAGGGGGTTATGTTTTTCTTTAAAATGCTAACACAGTTGATTATACAATTCTGTCATCCAAATTGAAATAACTAGAAATTAATATATGACCCAAATTCCGAGTTTCAAGGAAATTATTAAACCGGACAGTTTTACTGGACAGTGTTTTCACTTTTCGACGAATTTCATTAAATTTGGTACACGACTATAAAATTTGTCATTATATTTTGCGTACGGAGTAAGAGAAAGTTGTGTGAGTGTTTCACACTAGATTTTTTTTTCTTAGTGCAAATGAGTAAAAATTTCCGCTTAAAGAAACTTCGCCAATTTTGTAATTGAATTAACTGGACTACTAGAAAGTCGTGTGTGTGTGTTTCACACTAGATTTCTAGTTTCTCTTACTCATAGTAGTTAGTATTGCGACCGTGCGAAATTTTCTAACTTACGTTTTCACTGGAAATATATACTTTTTGAGGTCCCCTGTGTAAGAAAAAAATGTTTTTATAGAATTTTTTGTTCTGTATGTATGTGTGTAGGTTTATGTGTTGAATGCGTATGTGTGAACCAAATATCTCAAAAATGAAAAATCGCACGAATCTAAGCGGCCACCTTGGAAGCCATTTAGATAATACCATCGCATCTGACATCAAGAAGGCATCGGGTAAAATCCATCAACCGGAAATGCGACATTGAATTTTTTTTTTTTTCTTCTTTTTTTTCCCCAAGGTTTTCGCAATTTCCTCGAGATAACGGCTCCAAAAAGTTTTTTTAAACTTCGTATACTATCTACACACAAAAATGCCTATCACTTTTATTTGAAACAATTTTCAGGGAAAATTTATTTTTCTGAGTTCCATTGGGAACTATAAAGTGCCACATCAATAAAATGTATGATTATAACACTTATAAAATATATCGGTAAACGAAAATGCAATGATTACTGTTTGGGGGCAGCGCCCGCTCTAGCGGTTACGTCGCCCCGGACAAAAAGACAAATTGCCGCACCTTAAGTATATATATATATTTTTACTTTCTCTTACTCCTAGTAAGAGGAAGTATTGTAATCGTGTCAAATTTTCGATATCGAGTTTTCACCGGAAATATCCGTTTGAGGTCCCCTGAGTCCAAAAAAGTGGTTTCTAGCGAATGGTCTGTGTGTCTGTGTGTGTTTCTGTGTGTGTCTGTGTGTGTGTATGTATGTGAACAGCATAGCTCAAAAACGAAAATCGTAGAAAGTTCAAACTTGATATTACGTTTAGGTATCACCATGGGATCTGACGGTGCGTTATGTGTCAATATTCCTCAACCGGAAGTACCACTTTACTAGTTGTTTTTTTTACGTTTTTGCAATTTTCTCAAAAATGGCTCTGAAGATTTTCTTTAAACTTGCTATATCAACTACACATACAAAGAGCTACGACTTTTATTTGAAACATTTCTCCAGAAAAATTCATTTAAGGGCACTTCTGGGGGGGGTTAGGCTTTTCATCTTAACTCTGTTCAGTATATTAGACAAGTTTCAGTCATCTAAATAATTTTTAATTAGAATTAAATATGTTTTGAAATTCCGATGTTGAAAAAAAATAGATAACCGGAAGTGCGTTTTTACTGAAATATAATTTTCAGTTTTCTGGTATTTTCTCGAAAATGGCTCCAACGATTTCTTTAAACCAGTGTTGTTAACTATCCATATAAAGAGCTACAACTTTTATTTGAAACTTTTCCCCTGATAAATTCATTTAAGGGGACTTTTGGGGGTGGGGGGTTATGTTTTTCTTTAAAATGCTATCACAGTTGATTATACAATTCTGTCATCCAAATTGAAATAATAGAAATTAATATATGACCCAAATTCCGAGTTTCAAGGAAATTAGTAAACCGGACAGTTTTACTGGACAGTGTTTTCACTTTTGGACGAATTTCATTAAATTTGGTACACTAACTATAAAATTTGTCAATTATAATTTTGAGTACTGGAGTAAGAGAAAGTTGTGTGAGTGTGTCACACCAGATTTTTTTTTTTGTACTTCTCTTACTCCTAAGTAAGAGGAATTATTGGTAATCATATCAAATTTTCGATATCGAATTTTCACCGGAAATATCCATGTTGAGGTCCCCTGAGTCCAAAAAAGTGGTTTTTAGCAAATGTCTGTGTGTGTGTGTGTGTGTGATATGTGAACAGCATAGCTCAAAAACGAAAAACCGTAGAAAGTTGAAACTCGATATTCCGTTTAGGCATCACCATGGCATCAGACGGTGGGTCATCTGTCAAAATTTCTTAACCGGAAGTACCACTTTACTTGTTGGTTTTTTAACTTTTTT
>JAAEAF010013025.1:0-21247 GCA_011037195.1 Triatoma infestans
GGCTCCGGGCGCCAATGGACCATAGATGTTGACGCGCCTTAAATTTAAAAAAAAAAAAAAATATAGAGTTTATTTAATGCAAAGTGAAGGAAAAGGATTGTGAGATTCGGTCTTTTTTTTAAAAATAAGAAAATTTAAATTCTTGCCAACGGTTCGACAAATATATTGTCTTTTTCAAGGCAAGGAAAAAACAAAGTATTAAATAATCTTCAAAACATAACAAATTTAAAAAAAACTTATGACACAACCTATAACACAACATAAAGAGAATAGTGAACAACGTGTGTTGTACTTAACTTTTTATTTTCCAAATTAATTCATAAGTTTTTTTTTAAATTGTTATGTTTTGAAGATTATTTAATAGGTTTTTTTTTTTTTTTTTTATGCCTTGAAAAAGACATATATCATGTCGAAACGTTGGCAAAATGTAAATTTTCTTATTTTGGTTAAACAAAAGACGAATCTGCACAATCCTTTTCCTTCAGATTACAAACGGCGAGAAGAATCTTCCTTAATGCAAAGTATTTTACACCGGGGGGGGGGGGGGGGGGGACAGGAGTTAACAAAAACATTGTGATGCCTGAACATTATCCTGTCAGCATGATTACTTATAATAGTTATAAAATTATCTTGTTTCAACATTGTAAACATAAAAAAAAAAATCTTGTGTGAAACACTCACACAACTTTCTCTCACTCCTGTTCTCAAAATGATAATTGACAAATTTTATACTTTGTGTACCAAATTTAATGAAATTCGTCGAAAACTGAAAAAACTGTTCAGTAAAAGCGCACTTCCGGTTTACTAATTTTCTTGAAACTCGGAATTTAAGCCATCTATTTATTTCTAACTAATTATGTTTGGATGATAGAATTGTATAATGAACTAGGATACCACTTTGATGAAAATCTAACCCCACCCCTCCACTAAAAGTGCTCTTAAAAGAAATTTCCCAGAGAAATGTTTTAGATAAAAGTTGTAGATCTTTGAATGGTTAGTTTATATGCGAAGTTTCAAAAAAAATCGTCGGAGCTATTTTTTAGAAAATTGCGAAAAAGTGAATAAATCATTTAGTAAAGTGGTAAAGTAATCGTATTTCCGGTTATCCGATTTTTTCAAACTCGGAATTTCAACAACATATTTAATTCTAATTAACATTATTTAGATGACATAATTGTCTAATAAACTGAAACAGCATATTAGATAGAAACCTAACTCCACCCCTCCCTCAAAGGTGCCCTTCAGCGCATTTTCCCGGAGAAATGTTTCCAATAAAAGTTGTAGCTCTTTGTCTGTGTGGTTGATGTGAAACGTTTAAAGAAAATCGTCGGAGCCATTTTTGAGAAAATCGCAAAAAAGTAAAAAATTCAACTAGTAAAGTGGTACTTCCGGTTAAGGAATTTTGACAGATAACGCAGTGTCAGTTCCCACGGTGATACCTAAACGGAATATCAACTTTCAACTTTCTACGGTTTTCCGTTTTTGAGCTATGCTGTTCACATACATACACACACACACACACACACAAACAACAACACACAGAGACCATGGTCTAAAAACCGACTTTTTTCGGACTCATGGACCTCAAACGGCATTTCCCTGTTGAAAACTCGATATCGAAAATTTACACCATTACAATACTTCCTCTTACTAGGAGTAAGAGAAAGTAAAAAGATAAATATGTAAAAAATTATACTAAAAATTCAGACAATACCAATCAAAAATTAAATGCTTCAATAAAGAATTTTCTATATATTTTAATGCGGGAAGATTCCTTATAGATGCGGGAGTGATAACTTATACCAATCACGGCCATTAAGAAAAGCAAGAACATCCTTCCCATTCTAATTTCTTAGTGCCAAAACAAATTCTTCCGGTATCCTACCCAATATAATATAGGACAAACCGCCAGAAAGTGATATGTATATCTTCTTTTACTGAAAGATGGTTACGTAGTACGTACACATTTTTGTCATATCAGCTGATTTCTGTCGACTGAATAATTTAGGCCCACAAGTTCTCCCCTCACTTTCGTAATTACTGACATAAAATACCTTTTGTTTATTTTTATTATTGATATAATGGTTACCATCTAATTCTAAACAATCTGTCTCTTTCTGTTTGAAAAAGATAGAAACACTGTAATCGATAAATTTACGTAAATTGAATTAAAATCGATAATAGATTTGTGGACCAGGGGATGAACAAGATGTTTTAAGAGTATGGTCTGGCCTGTGCGAACAGTTTTTTGTCAAAAAAAGAAAAAAATCGTAGAAAGTACACAGTTGATAATTATGTTATCGAGAATCAGGAATTCATACACGAAGTTTAACCAGGATTTATTGAAAAACACGTTAATTTCATTGAATTGAATTAATTTGAGTTTTATGATTTGCTATAAAAACCTTTACATGATTTTCTTTAAACTTTGTTTTACCTTTTGCAAATATTTGAGCTTCATCATTTTGACTTTCCCCTATTGCAACAGGTGGGAAGTATTGCTATAGCGACATGTTTATGGAATAGAGTTTACACCGGACATATATGTTTTGAAAAGTCTCCGGTGTTAATAAGGGGGGGGGGGAAGGTATTTTATTACGAAATTTGGTTAAATGACATTATTTCGATGCCAGGGAAAAAAAATAATCTAGTGTAAAACAGTCAAACATCTTTCTTTTACTCTAATTAATTCAATTTAATCAAGAATTATTTTGTTTTTTAATTACAGTGTTTAGTTGGGTTAGCCATAAAAATGGTGGCGGGGACTTTTACGTGTATACCTAAACGGATCATTGTAACCGTTTTCAAGAAAATTCACCCCCCCCCGCCCCCCCCCAAGAAAACAAACTTAAAAACCAATTCTGTAAAATCGCACTTTTCGGTTAACCGATTTTCAAAATCAAATTTAGAATTCCATTAAATGCTTCCTAATATTATGTAGGTGGTAAACTATTTTTACTTTTCTCTTACTCCTAGTAAGAGGAAGTATTGTAATCGTGTCAAATTTTCGATATCGAGTTTTTACTGGAAATATCCGTTTTGAGATCCCTTGAGTCCAAAAAAGTGGTTTTTAGCAAATGGTCTGTGTGTGCTTGTGTGTATGTGAACCGCATAGCTCAAAAACGAAAAACCGTAGAAAGTTGAAACTTGATATTCTGTTTAGGTATCACCATGGGATCTGACAGTATGTTATCTGTCTTAATTCCTCAACCGGCAATACGACTTTACTAGTGTTTTTTTTTTTACTATTTTACGATTTTCTCAAAAATGACTCCGACGATTTTCTTTAAACTTAGCATATCAACTATACATACAAAGAGCTACAACTTTTATTTGTAACATTTCTCTGGGAAAATTCATCTAAGGAAGTTATGGGCGAGGGGTGGGGTTAGGTTTTCAGCTGAAGTAATATTTCAGTTTATTATACAATTCTGTCATCTAAATAATGTTAATTAGAATTAATATGCTGTTGAATTCCGTAGTTTGAAAAAAACATCGAATACCGAATGTTTTTACATACACTTTAAATGAATTTACTTCTCAAAGTTTGGCGCTCGACGATGTTTTCGTTGAACTTCATGTTATAACTAAACATTCCAATAATCTATAACTTTTATTTAAAACATTTGTCTGGTAAAATTCATTTAAGGGCACTTTTAGAGGAGGGGTGGGGTCATATTTTTCTCGAAAGTGCTATCATAGTTGATTATACAATTCTATCATCCAAACAAAATTAATCAGAAATAAATAGACAGCCAAAATTCTGAGTTTCAAGAAAATAGGAAACCCGAAGTGCTCTTTTACTGAACAGTTTTTTCAGTTTTCGACGAATTTCATTAAATTTGGTACACAAACTATAAAATTTGTCAATTATAATTTTGAGAACTGGAGTTAGAGAAAGAGTGTTTCACAGCAGATTTTTTCTGCTTCTTATACTCTACACACACACATACTTCTATCATTTTTATTTGAAACATTATTCTCAAAAAATATATTTTTTTTTTTTATGGTCTCTAGGAGAGAATTGTCTTAAGACAGCAAGTAATATGTCAGTTCAGAGCAGTTTTCCTCCAGATTCAAGCTTACAGAATATAATAATAATAATAATAATGACATATTATTTACATAATATGTACATGCTTACAGACTTCATAAATTAATACTTAATAAAAAAAAAAAAAATAATGTCAAACTTGAGAACTACAACAAATTTTGCGTGCTCTAACGGATTTTTTCACTAAACTTTAAAGTAATGCTTATTTTTCCAGGCAGCCTTAAACGTCCCACTACTAAATTAGGTGTCGTGGGACGAGTGGCGGCGGAAGCACATACATTAATTACTATTAACATTTTTTAAACGAATATAAAAAATTTAGCAGTTACACGCGGTGAATCGAACTGGGGACCTCCCACATACAAGTCCACACTCATAACCACTACACCAACATCGGCCCCGAAATTTTTTTCACTAACTAGTTTGGAAGTATTGAGATTGTATCAGATTTTTTTTTTTTTTTTTTAAATAGAATTTTCAACGGAAATACAATTAATCTTAAGTTTCTTAGTGTTGAGAATGTTTTCAGTAATTGATTTGTATTTTAATGAGCTTTACCCAGAAATAAAATATTGCACGAAAGGAAGTTTAACTTGGATATTATGTTCTTTTAGTATTCTGTTATTACCGGCTTATATAAAGAGGATTGTTTTTTTTTTCAACTGTTTTATGAGAATATTGATTTAAAAGGCCGTCTGGAGGAAACTGTGATAAGGCTTTTCTGCATAGCTTTTATTTCCGACTATAACCAGACGGTGTAATGATTGAAATATAAATACATGGTTACTTGAAATACCAATATATGCAAGATTTTTTTTTTGCACTATCTTGGGTGGAGATATTTACTATACATATATATATATAAAACATTAAATTCCTTGTTCTATTAAATATTAAACCAAGGCTTTCATATAAATTTATACTATAATGTCATACAAGAATGCATACAAGGTAACATTCTTTTTATTAAAAATTAATATATTCTTTTTTGATAATTATTATTATATAAACTAGTAATTATTTTACAGTTAAATATTTTTTGATGTTATGTTAGTAGTATGTGATAAATGTGAGATGGAGAGAATAGTATAGAGATTTAGGAATAAAAAGAAAGAAACTTCTAGAGATGCACTGAACTCTGTATAATGAATTAAATATATTATAACTACAAGGATTTAACACTGTTGAATGGTTGTGAGAATAAGGTAGCGAGAGAATAATTAAGAGAGAGAGAGACAGACTGGCTGAGTAAGTACGTAGAATGATGTTGACTGACTGGTGCTGATAACTATTCTAAATCGAATCTTTTTACATCTAATTCATCATACGACTTTCTTTTACTACAATTCACACATTTCATACGTTTGTTCAATCAAGTTTAAGTAAAGTTCTGAATCTTTTTTTGGAGAAAATTGCAAAAATCACGCTTCCGATTAATCGATGATTTTTTCAAATCTTTTATTTTCTTTAAACCGTTTTTTTTTTTTTGTGATACTTTTTATTTAGAAAATTTACAATGTTTATACAGTAAGTAAATAGGATGAGATGAGGTGATATCTTGATGTGAAGAGTAGCAGGAGAGAAACTACCCAACGGATGCCGTTGTGATGCTTGATCAATTAGGAAGGAAATCTCGGGGACATTGGCGATTCAAACGACGAGGAGGATTGTCAGAATTAGAAGTAGAGGCTAGAGACTATACAAATGTATTAGAGCAATGAGTGAGAGAGCGGTTGTGGTATTTGAGATATTTTGTCTCGGTAAGTGCTAACGCATGTTGAGGATCTTTATGGAAAGTGAAATTACTGTGACTTAGTAGAGAGCTTTAACTATTTGTGAAGTAGTTTTTGGGAATGGAATGTCTGTATAAGTACGTATGTTTGTAGATTTGGCTGAACCTCACAGTTCTAACATTTTAACAGTTCTGAACCTTAACAGTCCCCCACATAGGTTTAAGAACCGTAACATATATGTCTTTTCAATTCTGTTGGCAATTTAGATCGTCTTCCAAAGAAGTGTGTAAAGAAGTTCGGTGGAACGTTTAGTCATTATTTTGTCTTTTAAGCTTTGTATGTGGGTTCCATGAGAGCCGCTTCTCTATGAAGAGTCCAAGATAGCGCACCAAAACTGTAACATAAACCATAATTAATTCTCAATTTTATACACGTAGAACTGTACAGTATTTGGAAATATACATTGCGATATAAACTTGAAGCTCGACTTTCTCAGAATCCACTAATAAAATCAAATGTTCTTAAAAAAAAACATTTCAAGGAACAGTGATAGTATTAATGGTTAGGCATATAGTATATAATGAAGAAAATCGTTGAAGCAGTTTTGAGAAATTCACGAAAACTGTTTTGAAAAAATCTGGTGTGAAACACTCACAAAACTTTCTCTTATTCCAGTTCTTAAAATTATATTTGACAAATTTTATAGTTTGTGTATGAAATTTAATGAAATTTGTCGAAAACTGAAAAAAAAAAAAACAGTTCAGTAAAAGCGCACTTCCGGTTTACTAAGTTTCATGAAACTCAGAATTTAGGCCATCTATTTATTTCTAATTAATTTTATTTGGATGATAGAATTGTATAATCAACTATGATACCACTTTAGAGAAAAATATAATCTCTTAAATGAATTTTTGCTGCAAAATGATTCAAATAAAAGTAGCACTTATATGTATTAGTTAACGTACAGTAAAAGTTTACAGAAAAATCGTTCGAGTAATTTTCGAGAAAAATAAAAAAAACAAAACAGAAAGATCCACTCAGTAAAGTGGTACTTCCGGTTGAGGAATTTTAATAGACAACTTATTATCGGAACTCAAGTTAATACCCTAAATGAAATATCAAGTTTGAACTTACTGTGATTTTTTTATTTTTTTGAGCTATGAAATTCACATTGGAAACTATTTTCTAAAAACCACAATTTTGGACTCGGTGGACCTCAAAACGTGTATTTCCGGTGAAAAGTCGATATCAAAAATTTGACACGATTACAATACTTTCTTACTATAGAAAGTAAAAAAAATCTGGTGTGAAACACTCACACAACTTTCTCTTACTCCTGTTCTCAAAATTATAATTGACTAATGTTATAGTTTGTGACCAAATATAACGAAATTCGTCGAAAACACCGAAAAAGCTGTTCATTAAAAGCGCACTTCCGGCTTACGAATTTTCATAAAACTTGGAATTATGGCCGTCTATTTATTTGTAATTAATTTTGTTTGGATGACAGAATTGTGTAATCAACTATGATACCACTTTAGGGGAAGCTGTAACCCGACCCCTCCCCTAAAAGTGCCCTTAAATGAATTTTTGCAAAGAAATGTCTTAAATAAACGTTACAGATCTTTGTATGTTTAGTTTATATAAGAAGTTTCAAGAAAATCGTCGGAGCCATTTTTGAGAAAATTACGAAAAAATGAAAAAAAAAATCATTTAGTAAAGTATTAAAACAAACGCACTTCCGGTTATCCAATTTTTTCAAACTCGGAATTTCAACAACAATTTATTCTAATTAACATTATTTATATGACAGAATGTCCCTAATAAAGTGAAATATCAAGTTAAGGAAACCCCCCCACCCCTTCTCCCCACGAATTTCCTTAAATGAATTTTTCCGGAGAAATGTTTTCAAAAAAAGTTGTAGCTCTTTGGTATGTGTAGTTGATATACAGTTTAAAAGAAAATCGGTCGAGCCATTTTTGAGAAAATCGCAAAAATGTAAAAAAACAAAAAACTAGTAAGTAGTAATTCCGGTTGAGGAATATTGACGAGATAACGCACGTCGATCCCATGGTATAACCTAAACGTATATCAGTTGAACTTTTATACGATTGTTTTAAGTTTTTTGAACTCTGCTCGTTCACATACATACATACACAACACCAGGGCCATTACATTACAAAACCACTTTTTAGCGACTCAGGAGGACCTCAAAACGGCATATAATCCGGATGAAACTCAATGTTCGACAAATTTGACACGATTACATACTTCCTCTTACTAGGAGTAAACAGGAAGTAAAAAAAAAAAAGTTAGGTTTGAACCGAATAAGGTTTAAAATGATTAAAAAAAAATCTAGCGTTATCCTTAACGTACGCTTTGGAATTCAATAATTGACCACATCAATTGTTAATGTACAACAATAGGAGAGATGTTTCAAGAACTTAAGACATTTTTATGTTTCTTCTTACTCATCAAGTATTCATAACTGTGATCTGTTTTAAGTGTGCTATTTATTGATCACTATTTTGTAACGCAGGTTTCTTATCAATAATTTTCACTTTGAACAACCATAGAAATTGTTATTTCTGTACATTCACTTATTATTATTTTTTCTTTTTTGGGTTCCATATGTCTAGCACCCTTGACGCCGCTAATAAAGGGTACGTGTGAATTATATGTTGCTATTATTAGCTTTTTACAGATTGTCTGGACTCTTTAAAGGAGGGGAATAATTTTGTAACTATAATTTCCAATGATACATTTCCGGATGTATCTTGTATGAATAATGTTATCCATTTTTGGTTTCGCCTAAAGCTGGAGTGTGACTCAAACAGCTGTGGTATTTTTTTTCTTTGATTGACACGTACAATAGGCTCCAGTTATTGTTGCTTATTTAAATAACACAACTGTATGTCTGGCTGGGGACGGACGTTCATGGTCAAACTGTTCATGGAATAAAATATATACATTCCAGCCATTCTTTTTGTACAAAACGTGATCTTTGAGAATTATATAATTTAAAATTAAACTCACTATCTAAAAGCGGGCTTTAGTTATTTAAAGTTAAAATTATGTGTGTAATTATCCTACAGGATTTTCTTTTATTGTAATATTAACAATTTCAATTAACAAAATGTCCAAATTTCATATTTTTATTGAATAGATAGTTGTCCTTAATTAAATTTAAAGAAAACATTACGCAAGCTGATTATAAGATTAGTTAGGTGCAGTTATATAAGAGTAGCTACATTGCAAACTATATGAACGGCACTAACAAAGGCTGTTGTGGTGGTTGGTTCCGCAGAGCTGGAAAGCATCAGAGACATTTTCCATGGTAGCCAGCTTCATTATGTGGTCATCGACCGGTTTTGTTTCCGGGCGTTTTCGCTACCACTTCAGGATCGTTTTTTTCATACAGTGTGACAACACAGACTTGCACCGAGCAAATTCAGTTTTGTATTCAGTTTTTTGGTAAACTGAATTTGCTCTGTGCAAGTCTGTTTTGTGCACACAAAGCAGCCTGAAGAGATGGCGAAGCGGAACGCCCCGAAACCGGTCGATGACCACAAAATGAAGCAGGCTACCATGGAAAATGTCTCTGACACTAACAAAGGCATTTATGCGTTTATATATATAGGGTAGAGCTAGGAGAGATGTCGGGTTTAGGGAAGAAGACTTACACTTTACTTCTCTTGTTTGCTCACCAGTGTGGCGTCATGCAAAAGTTAGTCCCCAGGGGTAGAGAAATCAGAAGCGAATATTGCAAAATACTTCAGTTATTTTGTGTTGTTCTTCTGTATTCTACGAACATTCATACGCATCACTTATATCTGGTGAATATCTGAATTTTCATAACGCATTAGCAAATTTTTATATACTAAATTAATTGCAATTAAAATGAAAGATTTCCATGTTATAATTAAAGTTGGACTCGTAGACATTGTGTTTACCAAGTTTCATGTTGATCAGCCAGCCATGTTTCCTTCACAGAAGAAGAGGTACGGCATCTCTCCTACCTATGGTGCGTCATCTATCCTACCAGAGTAGGATAGACGGCCAAATGTAGTGTACTTGTATTTGGTGTCTGGAATAAATGAGAATGTCTTTATTTCAAAAAAGAACATTATTTTTTTTTTGTAGATAACGGTAGTTGACATTATGTTTTATAAGCTTTACCTCTTTAATATATCTCCTATATTTTTTATACAGTGCATAACTCTGAAATGTACGTCGTCTCTCCTAACCATATATACAAGTCATCATCATCATCATCATCAGTGGCACTACAACCCTGTTAGTTGGGTCTTGGCCTCCTCGATCTTATTCCGCCAGTCGTCCCTCTCTCTTGCAGCCGCCATCCAGTTCCTAGTACGCAGTAGCTGCCTGGCATCCTGCGTCACGCTATCCAACCACCTCAGTTTCGGTCTCCCAATCCTCCTCTTGCGGTCAGGGGCTTCCTGTAAAAGCTTGTGTGGAATTTCTTCCTGGCCCAATCTCGCAACATGTCCAGCCCATCTAAGCCTGCTTAGCTTTATCCAGGCTACAATATTCGGCTCCTTCATCAGAGCATACAGCTCCCTGTTTGTTCTACGACGCCAAGTCGTGTTCTCACGTATTGGGCCGAAGATTTTTCGCAGTATTTTCCTTTCGAAAATTAACAGGCGCTGTTCATCTGTTTTTGTGATGGTCCACGTTTCGGAGGCATATACCAGGACAGGGCAAATAAGAGTTTTATAAATTCTTAAGTTGGTTGCCCTGTCCAACATCTTACTTCTCATATGCATATTGAGACCGAAATAACACATGTTGGCGGATATAATCCTCCTGCTGATCTCATTTGAAACATTATTGCCAGCAGTTACTAAAGATCCCAGGTAGACAAAGCTGTCGACTTTCTCAAAGCAATAGCTGCCAACTCTAAAAGGGCCTTCAAACGTTTCATCATTTGTGAGAAATTTTGTTTTACTCTCGTTTATTAGAAGGCCCATGCATCTGCCAGCTTTTTCTATTTCAATGAAAGCACTTCTCACAGCATCGGCAGATCTTCCCATGATGTCTATGTCATCAGCATACGCCAGGAGTTCTACGGATTTATGGAATATAGTTCCGGTGGTTTGTATTCCGGATTTTCTAATAACCCACTCTAAAACTTGGGAAATGGAAAACTATATACAAGTAGATAGTACAAAGTTTAAAGAATATCGTTGGAGCCTTTTTTCGAAGAAAATCGTAACAAACCATTCAATCGCACATTTGATTGATAGATTTTGTCCAAAATCTTCGTTTCAATTACAGTGGAGGAGATAAATAAATGTAATATTAAGTCTGAACTACGTAAGATTTTTTGTTTTGTTTTTTTCGCACTCAGACCGACTTCAAAACATATCCGGTGAAAATTTAATTCGGAAAATTTGACACGATCATTATGTTTGGAGAAAGTAATAAGTTGCTTCCGTCCGAGGTTCAGTGATCTTACTTCTGGATTTTAATCAGTAATGTTTTTTTTTTACTTTCTCTTATTTCCTAGTAAGAGGAAGTATTATAATCGTGCCAAATTTTCATTATCGAGTTTTCACCGGAAATATCCGTTTGGAGGTCCCCTGAATCCAAAAATGTGGTCTCTGTGTGTGCATATTATGTGAACAGCATAGCTCAAAAACGAAAAAACCGTAGAAAGGTAAAACTTGATATTACATTTAGGCATCACCATGGGATCTGACAGTGCATTATCTGTCAAAATTCCACTACCGGAAGTACCACTTTACTAGTTGTTTTTTTACGTTTTTGCGATTTTCTCGAAAATGGCTCCGACGATTTTCTTCGAACTTCATATACAAAGAGCTACAACTTTTATTTGAAACATTTCTCTGAGAAAATTCATTTAAGGCCAATTACGGGGGTGGGGGTGTGCTTAGGTTTTCATTTAAAGAGTTATTTGAGTTTATTAGTCAATTCTGACATCTAAATCATGTTAATTAAAATTAAATATATTGTTGAAATTCCGAGTTTGAAAAAATCCGAAAACTGGAAGTGCGTTTACATTACCTCTTTATTAAATGATTTTTTTCACTTTTTCACGATTTTCTCAAAAATGGTTCCAACGATTTTCTTGAAACTTCATATATAAACTAAACATACAAAGAGCTACAATTTTTATTTGAAACATTTCTCTGATAAAATTCATTTTAAGGACACTTTTAGGGGAGGGGTGGAGTTATGTTTTTTTTTCTTAAGTGCTATCATAGTTGGATTATACAATTCTATCATCTAAAGAAAATTAATTAGAAATAAATAGATGGCCAATAATTCCGAGTTTTAAGGAAATTAGTATACCGGAAGTGCGGTTTTACTGAACAGTTATTTCAGTTTTTGACGAATTTCATTAAATTTGGTACATAAACTATAATATTTGTCAATTATAATTTTAGAACAGAGTAAGAGAAAGTTGTGTGAATGTTTCACACCAGATTTTTTTTGAAGTATGTTTGTTGATTATCTCCGACCTGTAAACATTATATCTTAAGGATTTAAAATAAATGGCAGCTCATTAACTATGAGAAATAATAATTGTACTTCATTAAGTATCTATGAGAAAAAATTGGAATCTTCATTAAATAACTAATTTTTTCTTGGACTAATTAAATGAGCCGTAACAAGTCATAAAAAAAAAAATCAGGGAGAAAGTTCAGGTAATACGATGGTTAAAGAATTCATGGAGGCATTTGCAAGAAAAGAAAAATTCTATAAATATTATTAAAAAAACAAAACCTTCCGTAAAATCGCACTTCCAATTTTAAGAACTAAAGCAATTAATTCTAAAAGATATATTCAAGAGGATACTCTGTTTTCTTTTAACTTTTATAAAAAAAAATCTGGTGTGAAACACTCATCTCACACAACTTTCTCTTACGCCAGTTTTCAAAATTGTAATTGACAAATTTTAGAGTTTGTGTACTGATTTGATGAAATTCGTTGGATTTCGTCGAAAACTGAAAAAAATTTCAGTAAAACCGCACTTCCGGTTTACTAATTTTCTTGAAACTCGGAATTTTAGCCATCTATTTATTTCTAATTAATTTTGTTTGGATGGTAGAAATGTATAAATCAACTATGATACCACTTATGAAGTGTAACCCTCCTCCCTCCCCACAAGATCTCTTTAAATGGATTTCCCATAGAAAGTTGATGTAAATAAAAGAGTTAGAGATCTTGCATGTTTTATGTTTTATTATAGAAGTTTCAAATTACTCTGAACGGAGTTTTTTTTGAGAAAAAAAAAATCGTGCAAAAAGTAAAAAAAAAAATAGACAGTGTACTTCCGGTTGAGGAATTTTGCGATACGCACGTCAGAGTCATGGTGATCCGAAATGGTAATACTCAGTTTCCAACTTTCTACGGTTTTTCTCTTTTTGTACTATTTTGTTCACAGGATAAGCCCGGCAACCCCCACGAACACACAAACCATTTGCTAAAAACCACTTTTTTGGATTCAGGGGTCCTCGAAACGGATATTTCCGGTGAAAACTCATATCGAAAATTTGACACGATTACAATACTTCCTCTTACTAGGATTAAGAGTAAGTAAAAAAAAAAAATATTTTAAACTGAATGAAAAATATTAAAATCTGACGAGGAAAATCTTTGCATTTAATGTGAAGAAAAATACTTTGTTAATTTTTGTAAAGAAATTGGTTTAGAAAGGCTAAGAATTCTTGGCCTAATTTTAATAATTTTATGTTTAAAAAAAAAAAAAATCTCGCGTGCCACATTTGAAGATTGACACTTAATCTTGCCGGTATGCCCTGTATGGTTCTATCCAACTCACTAGTTAACTAATTACTATCACCTGTATTAATGTTTGCCTGTTTAGTATATTATGAAAATTTCCGTTCTCTTGGTGAATTATCAGCTCTTCTTCAAAATATGTTCCAATAAATCACTTTTTTTCTTTTTTGCTATAAGATTCATTGTGCCGAACTCCTAGGGTGAGATACTCTGAATTCGAACTCCTTCGCGGCCAGGCGCGCTATCAAAGACCTAAGCCTAATTAATATTATTAAGGATTCCTAGTATTATATTGATTTACCTCACTATAAATTATGATCTAGGAGAAATTAAGATATTTCGCTTCTTTTTTTCTTTTTTTTACCGTAAGAAACCATCATTTTAACGTCTAACGGTATGAATGGGAACTGTTCAGTTACTTCCAATAAGGCGGAGATAGTCTAGCCTCTACACAGACATGAATGTTCAAATTATCCAGTTGATTGTGTACGTGCATGAAGACTGGCAGATGATTATTTTGTACATAACCAATGCTTTAGAAAACGTTCATTTCTAAAGAAACTGTAATTTGGGTGGATCAGACATTTGTTCTAATTTATTTTTACTATCGTATATGTAAAAAAAAAAAAGAAAAAGTAAAGTAAAGTAATGCCTATTTTTTCAGGCGGGCTTAACGTCCTATTACCAAATTAGGTGTCGTGGACGGGGGCGGAAGCACCTACTTTACTATTAACATTTTTTAAACAAATATAAAATTTAGTTATACGCTGGACTCGAACTGTGGTCCTCCCACTTACAAGTCCATGCTCATAACCAATACACCAACACCCGCCCCCTATCGTATATGTTAAATTCATTAAAATAAATATAAAACATTAGCATTGTAATAATATAAAAGTTAATTACTTTTGTTAAAATATAATTTTTAAATAATATTATGAAAATTAAAGCAATAAAACTTAGTCTCTTTATTTCTAAACCGTTAGATCGCGTGTGTGCTCGAACAATTCCACCTCGTCTCGTATATTAGAATTATTTTATAACTGACTGACTGAGTAAAGTTATTTTATTAATCGAATATATAAATGTGATTAAAAAATAGGGTGTGAATCACTCACACAACTTTCTCTTACTCCTGTTCTCAAAATTATAATTGACAAATGATATAGTTTGTGTACCAAATATAACGAACTTCGTCGAAAAGTGACAATACTTTTCAGTAAATGCGCACTTCCGGCATACAAATTTTCTTAAAACTTGGAATTTATTTCTAATTAATTTTGTTTGGATAATAGAATTATATAATCAACTATGATAGCACTTTACAGGAAGCTGTAACCCCACCCCTCCCCCTAAAAATGCCCTTAAATTAATTTTCCAGGACGAAACGTTTCGAATAAATTGTGCTCTTTTATGTTAGTTTATATACCAAGTTTAAAGAAATGCGTCGGAGCCAATTTTTGAGCAAACCGCAAACGTAAAACAAAAATAATTTAACGGGGATACTTCCGTAGAGGAATTTTGACGATAACGCACGATAAATCCCATGGTGAGACCTAAACGTAATACAAGTTTCATCAACTTGTCTACGTTTTCGGTTTTTGATGCTATGCTTGTTCCCATCCTACATACATACATACACCCACTAACACACACACAACACACACCGCCAGTTCTAGAGAACCACTTTTGTGGACCCCCTTCGGGGACCTCAAAACGGTTTTCCGGGTGACACACTCGATAAGCGAAATTTGACACAAGTACCATACTTGCTCCTCTTGACTAGTAGAAGAAAGGTAAAAATGTCTGCACAATACGACTTTTCACTTATTGCAATTCTTATAATTATGACAAATATTTATCTCTTTAACCTTGGACATTTGTATTAATTGTTTATCTGTCTAAAACCCTTAAACCTTTTTCTCTCCCCTCCCAAACCCTAAAATGATTTTTTTTCGGAGAAACGTTTCAATTAAATGTTATAGCCCTTTATATATATGTACTTAGTGTATAAAGTTTAACTGAAAAAAAAAAGTTAACAGCCGTCTTTGAGAATTGTTAAAGGAAAAATAAATCCATGGTGTAAATTTGGTATTTCCGGTTGACCGATTTTGCCGGAAACATTATTATCAGATCCCTTTGGTAGAACTTAAACGAAATATCAAGTTTGAACTTTTTCCGATTTTTTTTTTTTTTGTCTTGAGTTATATTGATAACACAGAGTCAGTGGAAAAACCAATTTTTTTGGACTCAGGGGAGACCTCAGAACATGTATTTCCGGTGAAAATTCGATATACTTCCTCTTACTTGAACGCAATTAGAGAAATTAAATAAATTTCTTTTCTTTGTTATAATATTTTACACAAACATTTTTTCTGACCATTTAAAATATTTTATTTCATAAAATACGCTGAATAATTATTGATACCTGAAAAATCAATTTTATGGTTCTTTAAATTCATAATATTCGTCGGCATTGACTTAGTGGGTTACTTGTAGATCTTTCAATAAATAACTTTCGTATGATTTATTTATAGAACATAAAATATCGATTTACTTCTGTTTTTGAACAATCGATGTTTTTATTTGTGTCGCTTACCTAGTGGCACACATTCCAAATACATACGTTATTTGGAAAACAGTGTTGTTATTTTAAATTTAACTCTTTATAAATATGGTACTTTATTTTTGTTTTTAATAATTGATTAACGGTTTGAAAACAGCAATGCTGACACTTCAGTATTCACAGCACGAGAAAACCCGTTGCACACACAGGTCAACATGCAAAGGTCTTTTAGTAATAAACATCACTGCAGTGTACAATGAAACTAACGGAGAATTTCAAGATTTTTAAATAGTTGTAGTGTTCAATCTGGTAAAAATAGTTTGGATCGTATTTATACTTCTCTCTCTCTCTCTCTCTCTTCTTTATTTTTTTGCCATTTAAAATCCGTTAATTGTTATTTGTAAACAAACAGGTTTTTCTTGCACGGATTGTATTTCCTAAGTTAAAGGTGTAAATAAATTAATACATATTATCAAGAAAAAATTTACATATAAAAGATGTTGAATTTTATTACATTTTCATAGCACTGTATTTTTGTAATAGAACGACGATCAAAAGTATCCATAGTGTGTGTGGAGACAGACACAGCTTGTGTCAGCAAAAGGCATTGTAACCGGAGAATGTGTATTGCAGCATATGCACGCAACCTTGTCTGGCTTTGTGCAAAACTTTACCGCCACTAAAAGTTGCATTAATAACACAACTGACTACAAAGACTATAGTGTTTCAAGCTCTTTAATATATATATATACGTAGGTCTTCTAACATTTGTTAGGTTACCGGAAGTGGCTGATATTTCCTTCACTCGTGTGTATTATTATCACCTATTTGATCTTTAAAAGGAAGTTAAATTTTATTTATTAATTTATTTTTTACCATTCTCTTAAATCATTTCTACTTTTTTGTGTACGTATATTTCCAAACCGGAAACTGTTTAAAATACTTTGTTTATTGCTTTTTTTGTTTTTGTTTTTGTATACTTCACTTGGTTTTCTTTTATCTCTTAATAAGTCCTATAAATTTTGATTTTTTTTTGTTTATTGCAACTTTCTACGAGTTTCCGGCGGTTTTTTTTTTTTAAATTTAGAATAATTGGGCTCAGATAACCGGAAATTGATGGATTGAAGACTTAACGGGAAATGGTGGTAAAGAAAAAAAAAAAGTAGGCCAGAAAAGATTAACCACTAATAAAGAAGAAGATAAGAAAGTTTATAGAAAGATAAATAATTTTCTAAAACAAAAAAAAGAAACGTTAAGATTGGCGAAAATCGGATCTGTAGAATAGATTATACTCTAGGATAGATAGTTGGTTGGGTTTTCCCATAAATAGGGGGGAAAAAATCATGGCGCTTGTTGAAAAAATTGAGACAAACAAAACTTGGAAAAGTGTTGTATTACGGAAAGGATTAGAATATTACGAAGAATTGTATATATAGAAGTTCGGACTAGCTTTATAAAAAGAGAAGATTTTTGGAAGAGGTAGAACGGGGATATGAAGAGGAAGCAAGGAAAAGAATGGAACAAGCCCGGAAAGCGGTGAAAATATTAATATTCCATCCAGTTCTATGGAACAAAAGTTTATTAAAGGATAGAATAAGTTTGTATTATATTGTAAAAGGGATATTCAAATGTGGGACAAAAAAACCAGGTCGACATCCAGTAAAATCCTAGAAAAAAATGAAGACACTTGAAATGGACTTCTAAGAAGAGTGCCTAAAAGAATAAGGCATACGAACCGCCCAAAGAAAAGAAGAAGAAATAGTGGAAAACAGGCCCGGAAGTGCGAAGACCAATACAGGAAAAATTGTCTGGCGCAACAACTCCAGAGCGGCTCTCCGGACTACGGGGATTTCTGAAGGAATGCTCTTACTTGACAGCAACTTTGTAGTAGTAGGGGGGTAATATCAAACCTAGAATCCACGCGCTACAATTATGCCAATCTCAACCCCTTTCTTTGAGTTTGGCAAACCTTTAGAAGGCTCCGACTCGCAGGTGTTGGTCAAAATCCAGTAAGAAAAGCATTAACTTTTATACTGTTTTTCTTAAACAACGTTTCGTACGATTTTCTTGCAAGCATGTTTACTATTTACCACACTTTCACCAGTTTTTTTCTATTCGTATAGTTGTAATTTACGAGAATTTTTGAGGAGATTGATTTTTGAAGAACTATGCCGTTAGACTTGCAACATTGTCCGGCCTTATCAACTTATCACTTTAAGCATATCTAAGTGTGTTAACAAAAATTCCAATTTTTGGGGGAGATTTTTACTAACGGCAAATGATAATTTTATTAAGGGCAAGTAGCGTGAATTATTTACATCCGTTTTTTGCTGATCTTTTGGTCCAAGCTAGTTTAGCTAGATATTTTTTATCTTACATATTTTCTTTTTCATAAACAATCACCTCTTGAAAGAACAATACAAAACTTTAAAAAAAAAAAAAAAAATGCCCGTTTTCTGTTGTTAGTTAATTCTTTCGTTTGTTGTATGTAAACAATATATAAATATATTTCTCAACAATTTTTTAAAAAAAAAAAAACAACTTTTTTATTTCAATATTGAGACGAAATTAAAAGCAGTGTAACGAAATAAAACGAATCAAGTTGAGAAGTGAAAGATAGAGTATACGTATACTATTTCTTGTTCCATTGCTTCAACCTATCAGACCATAACGTATCGAATCTATTCCAAGGTTCACCTATTCCATGAACCTATAAAAAAGATTTTTACTACATTTCTACTTAAATTAAATTGTGAAGGTTATTATTGGTTTAATGAGAAACTTTTTTTGTTTTTTGACATATTTCTATTGATTTATTCCTGGCTATAAAATCAATTATGAAGTGAAGTAGTGTAATAATAATTTATCGTGCTGTAAGAGCTTTTACTGGAAATATACGTATTGAGGTTGCTGATTGTACATGAACAAAGAGATCTCAAAAACGATAAAGTGTAATATATATGGTTCTATCATCAATGTAATCGTTAACGAGCATTAAAAGCATTGATAGTATTTTAAATTTGAAGAAAGCTGGAACCGAAAATAGATTTTATAAAATTGGCTTCTAAGCTTTCAAATTTCTTATAAAAAACTGTCCAACAATTTTCTTTAAATTTATAATGCTAACTGCGTAGATAACCTACCATTTGATCTTTGTGTACACACGCGTTTGTCTAGTGGCTAACGCACTCGCCTTTGGTGCGAGAATTTGGGGTTCGACTCCTATGAAGGCAAAGATAGGTGATGACTCAGCATCGTGAGTAAAAAGTGGGAAGCTACAGTTGGTAGCGCACCTAGGTGGTGAAGGCCGGAACTAAAGGGTGAGGAAACTGCGCCGTGCTTACCACACGCTCCCCATTACATAATTATTGTGTAATGCTTCAAGAGAAAATCGTATAATTATTTTATACCATATACTTTTATTTTTCTTTTTTTAAATTACTATAGGGTAAAGCTAGAAGAGATGACGAGGTAGGAGAAAAGACGCAGGCTTTACTTCTCTTGTTTGCCACCACGTGGCGTCATGGAAGTTAGTCCAGGAGTAGAGAGATCAGAAGCAGCGAACATATTGCAAAATTCTTCAGTTATTTTGTGTGTTCTTCTGTGTTCTAGGAACATTTATACGCATCAATGTGTGTTTTCGTAACTTGAATTTTCATAACGCTTAGTAAATTTTTTTATTTTTTTATATACTATATTAATTGCAATTGAGATGAAAGATTTCCAGCTGTCGTTAAAGTTGGACTCGTAAACGTAGTGTTTACCAAGTGTCATGTCGATCAGCCATGTTACCTTCACAGAGGAGAGATCTCCTATCTATGGTGCGTCATCTATCCTACCATAGTAGGAGAGACGGCCAAATGTAGTGTATTTGTATTTTGTTTCTGGAATAAATGAGAGTGTCTTTATTTTGAAAAATAACATTTTTTTTGCAGATAATAGTAGTTGACATATTATGTTTTATAAGAATTACCTCTTTAATATACCTCTTATATTTTGATACAGGGCATAACTTTGAAATGTGCGTCATCTCTCCTAGCTTTACCCTAATGAAATACTTAGCAAATAATGATGCAAATGGAACAATTTATAACCAGCCTTTCTTGTTATATATAGTAAGTAAACTTTAGCCTAAATTGGAAGTGGAAAATATTTAATATTCATGAGTGCGGAAGACTGCTTAGTTATCAGATTGAAACACTATATTGCGTGAACATAAATTCATATTATAATATTTCAGTGTGTGTGTGTGTGTCCCTGATTTTGTATAGTACTTAGTCGGCGCTGTCCATACTTTATAAGACTTATAGAACTTCCTGATAAAGGGCCGAGCGTCAGAAACCGGTCGAATAGAGCTGGGTCGCGTTGTTTTGCTGACACTCTTCCAATTAAATTACACTTGCAACTTCAGGTTAAACTTCATTTTTGTCATCTATACCAAATGACTGATGTCCCCCCCCCCCCATAAAATTAATTTATGCCTTTTTTGTTTTCATCAACTGCACTTCAAATCCTATTTTCTTAGACGATCAACTCGTCTAATTAGAGAGCCAGATCCTCTAGGTCTATAACCACAAAATGCAGCAAGCAATCATAGTTAAAATTTCTGAAAAAAAAGAAGAGAACATGTTATTTGTGATTAGGATTCAACATTTGTTCAAAATGAAACGTTCAGGAAATGCAGAATTCGTTAAAAACCTCGTTATGCGCTCTTTTTTAAAATTTATACAGATCGATCTTTTGGGTCATTCTAGCTCTAGAAGATCTAGAATATAAACATGGATATGTTATGGTCCAAATGTTTAGTATGTCATTATTTACAATGTCCGGGTTTCTCCCTCCTCATTTCTAGTGTTGCCAGAAAAGTATCATTATCTTTTTTAGCTGACCGTTAGCATTATTCATAATGACCGGCCAATGTTAATTTATGATAAATAATCTCAAATTTATTATATTGCCCAATTTCGCTTAGTAATAAGTGTGCGTTTTAATTAACATACATGCGAGATGGCATATTTTAGGATATCATATTTTAAATCTGACATACCAGAACGGGTGGTCTGTTCATTTCAAATTATCTTCAACCATAATATTCCACCTTCTTTT
>JAAEAF010013026.1:0-12710 GCA_011037195.1 Triatoma infestans
CCTATTTTACTCAGAGTAACTACATTTAGGAAAAAAATGTTGATACTAAAAAATAAAAAACAACTTTAAGAACAATATTTGTATTTCTGAAGATTTTTTTTTATGAAACTAGAGCTAAAAGAAAGGAATTTTTTTGAACCAATGGTAGAAGCTCGTGTAATGTTATGGTGTGATATTGTGTATAGGTAGCTTGTGGCGTGAGCGTTTTAGTGAAAAGGGCTTGTATGGATATACGGTTAAGAGAGAAGTATTAGTAATAATAATTAACAAGAGCACCACTGTTTTATAAATAATTATATTATCTCTTAGTAAATTTAAGTATATTACAATATCACTATTATATCTAGAATAAAGGTAAATATCTATTACTGGCACTGAGCGATTCCTGAAGTGTTCTGTTCTGGCTTTGGAAGCAGAATTACGACTGTCTTGTTTGAAGGCTGAAGTCTGACTCTCCTTGTTGGAAGGTAGATAGTACAGCCTGTTCGAAGGAATGCTCTCTAACAAAGCAATTGGCCAAGTCGGATTGTGTTAAATTTTGTGCCTTTGTTTCTCTACTAGCAATGACCCCAATTTACAGTACCAGACTCTAAAATACACTCTTTTTGTAGGTAAATTCACAGCACTAAGATAATTATAAAATATTAAAATACAATTTTGGATACTATAAAATATTCTAAACTCTAAACTATTTATTTTCATTGCTTTCTTCCACTAAACTCGCAAGGTAGAAAAGAACGCTTATATCAGATATGATAAACTTCTTATCAAAGAGTCTTCAGATAAGTTCATCTTTAGTAAAAAAATATTATAATCTTCTCCGAAATTTCAGGAAATAAATAAAAAAGAAAATAAAAAAAATAAAACGGAAGTAAAACAGTTAGCTCGCTCATTTAGTACTAGGGATATAGCATACTTTTTTAGAGATAAATAAATAAATAAATCCAAAAAAATTGAATGTAAACTGAAGTGAGAGAAACACGTGTGAATGTTTCACATCAGACTTATTTTTTTCCGGAAATATTTCCAATTAAAGTTAGAATTACCATTTAAGGAAAACATGTATAGCTCTTTCGAACAAAAAAAAAAAAAAACGTGAAAATTGAAATATACGTATTAATGAAGTCATATTAGCGATTATTACATTATCTTCCAAATTCGTACTTTTTAAACATATTTAAATTTCCGTGGCGGGGGGGGGTCCGATATTTCCTAGAGTTATGTAAAGCTGTTAGATGACACAAAAAAACTGAAAAATTCATTCAATAAAATTGCACTTCCGGTTGGAGAATTCCGATAGATAACTTAGTGTCCGGACTCCATTATGATACCCAAACGAAATGGTCAAGTTTGAATTTTCTTTCTGGGAATTTTCAGCTATGCTGTTCACTCAATACACACCATTTTCTTAAAAACAATTTTTCTGACGTTCTATGAACGTCTATTTCCGGTAAAAACTCGATAATGAAAATTTGACACAATCTCAATACTTCCCTTTTACTAACAACAGTAAGAGGAAGTAAAAAAAAAAAAAAAAAGTAGGCTAAACAATAACTTCTGTATGACACTTTCCGGTTTCTCAAATGTTTGAAAGCCATTAAATGATTCCCACGAAATGTTAACTTTTAGATAAAGAAAGAAGCAGGCTTTGTGCGATATATATATATATATATATATATATTACTTCTTCAGATGTTCTGAATCCTTTTGCACTTTGTCAGTAGCCTGATTCAAACATCCATCAAAGGTTGGATGGAGGACCAACATCTGCAATTGTGGAAAGAAACACCAGGAGAGAGACTGGCGAAACACTGTATACAGAAACAGTCGCCTAAGTTCACTAGGGACATATATAACCATAAATCGGAAGGTTATAAATATAACTGTAAAGTTATAAAGGTAAGAAAAATCTCTAAAATTTTCAGACGCTCTATCATTTTAGTCCACAAATACACTAATACTATTAACAAGTTATACAGCAAACTTAAAGACCCTACTCGCAACAAATTACAATCAGATTTCGTTTACGAGATAGACTGTACACAATGTCCAGTTGTTTATGTTGGTCAAACTACACAATACTTAAAAAACAGAATGAACCAACATGAATACGATTGCAGAAATAAATATGTCAAAGACAATATTACTGCACTCACGAAACATTTTAGGGGGAAAAAAAATTTATAAAATTGATTTTTTTTTTCTGAAACAAAAATACTAGCAATAAAAACTAACAGGAAAAAAAGAAATATATTGGAAATGATATATATCAAAAGAAATAAATTTTCTGTTAATTTTCGTAATGATACCAATAATCTGGCCGCGCTATATGACGGTTTTTTCAAAACCTGGCCTTCTACTACCTTTCAACTACCCCACCTCTAAAAATTTCCTCAAATCCCTTTCACTTCTTTGCCTATTATTCAACCCAACTTTCATTTCTGTAGACGATTTAAGACAAGAAACTAGTAACTTTTAATTTTCTTTGTTTATCTTTCTGCGATGTAACAAATGTGTGTTTAAAAATTCTTTCTCCACATCTTCACGACTTTAAGTTCAATATCATTTTTATTTAATTTTTTTGTTTTTTATTACTATTCTGCATTTTACAATATTATTAATGTATTGTGCTTCCTCAATGTATTGTTTTTTAGATTAAAGCCTTGATAAGACAGAAAACTCTGTCGAAACGTTGGCATAATTGAATGTTTCTTACTCGACCGATCCTAAGCAAATTTCTTCATAACATAATTCATCAAAGGTCAACAAATATTTTTATGTTTGACAAATATACTGACAGGGCATTGATGCACCAGCTATTACTTACAAAGGCTGCGGATATGTCGATTCTGTTAGGATTCTCAGCGAATGTGCTGACCGGGAGGCGATAAGGATTCTATGGTTGAGAGCAAGCAATATCGAAACCAAGAACATTACGACAGAGCCGCTTTCAGCACTCCTAGGCCTGCTTAAAAGGACGAAGCTGGAAGCCGTTCTCAAACTACAAATTCACTATAGACCTCCCGGTGAAGGTCGCGGTGGAATAAGGCTTTTGTAATGACATGGCAAAGTCATAGCAATGTCAAACATTCACAACAGATAACAAAGAAAGAATAATTTACAACTAGTGGCCTAACCAGCTGCCTGACTTCAAGACCAGGCCGCGGCCAAACAAACAAACCAAGGATAAATACCCTTACATCAAAGCAAGCACCGCAAAGGCTGGCCACTGACCTAAATCGGTGGTCACCAAACTAACCAAGGTCGCACACTAGGACAGATATCTTGATGTGAGTGTGGCCAACACTAATATATAAACTCGCCCCATTGGAAGAGGGGATGATTATACGATTATACATATACGAGCAGCAGTTTTACGCGTCCCTATACAGTTTTTATTTATACTTATTACCTTTAGTTGTGCATCTTAGTTCATTTATCTTAATCATTCTAAATTATTAGTTATTTATCTTCTATTTATTTCTAAGTATTTCTTGTTAATAGTTACCATTTTTTACGTTTAAATTATTGTTCAAATACAGTCTATTTTTATAAAATCCATGTTAATAATTTGAGCACTAACTTCCAAAAATATCTAACTAACTTCCGCCCTCTTCAAGAATTCTACTACCTCCTCAGGAATCACATTAAACGATTCCACTACATCTTGTAGTATCACGTGGGATCAGATCATCCAATAAACGATTCCACTACACTTTTATAATATCAACTAAATATTTGTTGCATTAATTTCTAGTTTAAAGTAAATCTGTCAAATGACTTTTAAGAGTTCTTGCATTGATACAATTTATTTAAAAAAAAAAAAGAAAAAAAGAGCCATGAAGCGACTTTCCAAAAATGCAGAATAAAAGCGGCAGCAAATATTGAGCTTCAAAATCCATTAAAATTCGAACAATTTAAAAGGGGAAGAAGACGAAGAAAGAAAGATCGCCAACAAGAATGTTATATTTACCTTATTTCTACCGAAACAATATAAAAGTATGTTATTGTGTGTGTGTTTTTGTGTTTGTGTATATATACATATAAATTAATTTCCCACCAATAAGGAAATTAATTTAAAATAAAGCTACTTTTTAAAAAAAAAAGAAGAAATTTCCCGTTTTATATAAATAACAGCCTTCATAACTACTTCATTAGTTGGTCACAAACTAAATAATGTATTCCCACGCATTATTCCTTAATTTGGCGCACACGTTACCCTATTACTACGTAGTATTTAAGATTATTGTTCTAGTAAAACTTTTATCAATTACCATAAAAAAAACACCTAAAATAAACGTCATAATTTAAAAATAACTAAATTTATGTGGCGATAAAATTAAAAAAAAATAAAAAATAAAATGAAGATAAATAACATTTGTCAAACGTAATGAGAGCGCCATAAAGATAATTTTCCCCCCCAAACTTTTATTGAATATTTTTACAACTACGCTATAGGCACAACACAAATAAATAACGATAAATGGCAGAAACAAATTACGTGAAAAGCTTGAATGGTGATCATCCAGTGATGATCCACCATTAATCGACCAACTGGTGGCGGGGACAACGGTGCCAGTTGTCTTCGAGGATTGGAGGTAACGTCGTTGAGAGCAAGTTAGAGGGTGAAGATATTATTTGGTGATATTTATTGTACCGAGATTTAGAAAGTTCCAGTATAAATGGAATTCAGAGAAATCTCTCAAAATTACTAACATAAAAGAGAGCTTTTACAAAGCGACGGAGGATTTTAGATTGTAAAGTTTGGATTTTGTTCAAGTTGAATTAAGCTATTCTATAATTACGAGGCCGTAAGCCTCGTAGGACTAGGTACAAGAGTAGTACTAATTTAGAGCATTAGTCAACTAGTCTAGCTAAGAGTTTCTACTTTTGTTAAATTCAGAACATTGAGTCTTGGTGTGACAGTTCCAGGTAAGTCTCTTATAGAAATAGTCCAACATAACACACATAATCGGCTGGTGGAATTGGAGTACTGAACTGAAAAACGAGTGCAAGTGTTTGTCGTTTAAAGATAAAGATAACGTATTTGGATTTGTTGTACTCGACATTGTTGTAACCAAGCTACTAATGAAGGAAGTTGAGTTTGAGGTGAGCAGACAGCGAGAATAGAATCAGTATTTGTAGAGAGGCAATAGCAGTATCGTCGGCGAAAGAATAAGAATACGTGTTAAGATCTGAAAGTAAGTCGGTTATGTATATTGTGTAGAGCAGGGGATCTAAGACACTTCCTTGTGGTACTCCAGCGTGGATAGAATAGAGAGAGGATTGGGAAGCGCCTTGGATTACTTGAAAAAATCTGTCAGATAAGTAGTATTTAATTATGGGATAGTAGGTGCTGGGCAGAACACTCTTGAGGCTCCACTGCAGACCTTCTGCCATACTCGGTCAAAAGCTTGTGAGAGGTCCATGAATACTCCAGCGAATGTTGTTTAAATTCGAAAGTTAAACTGATATGCTTTATAAATATGCCACGTTATTTATAAATTAATAACAGAATTTTTAATTTTACTGCGCCATTTCGCGTCTTGCAGCTCAGTAAACTTCCGCCTACGATTCGGGGGTGCATCTCCGAGAGCAGTGCATCTGAAGATATGCTCTGCAATCATTTTTTTTTTATTGCAGACCGAGATCCAGGAAATCTCGCCTACTCCAATGCAATGGAGGTGGTACTGCAGATAAACATGTCCAGTCATAACCCGAAAACAGGCACAGCCTCAGCTCTGGGCAAGTCCCGCGGGTGTTAGGGTCTACAAGCACTACCCAGATCCTCCCCCAACTTGCGACAGCCGCATATCCTCACAACATGTTCTTTTAATAGCGACCTTATAAGTTTTTTTTGGAGGTGGACAACAGCATACTAGCAGGTTTGAGTTGCAACGATCCTGGCCAGCCTGTATGCCCCCTCATTGCCTGGAACTCCACAGTATACAGAAACCCACTGTAATATAACCACCTTGCTCGCCACTACAAGGATGTTAAGCTCATCCCAACATTATTTCAGAACGCCATGATTTTTAGTAGGTCGGTGAGTGGCTTCGGCGACGACAGAGGCATTGTAGTCTGAGAAGAGGACTATCTTGTCTACAAAGAACAAGAACAACGATTAGGTGATCCTGAGCAGCTGTTTCCCCCGTCAAAGATTCTATACTTTTTTGTAGCATCGTCATATCCTCTTTTGTCACTTCCGGCATAATATAACAAAGAAGGAACAAAATATAACTATAATTTTCCCCTCCTGTTTAGTAAAGTCGCTCTTCCGATTAATCGAAAATTACTTCTACCCTTAGATTTTTTCTTCTTAGGAGCCTCTACAGCTCACTGTTCGGTGAGTGAAAGTGTTGTCTGTAGCGAGAGAACACTGTCCGGAGGCCGGCAGTGCACTGAGAAGGCTCCGGGCGCTAATGACCATAGATGTTGACACGCCTTAATAAAAAAAAAATTCTACAAACTCGGAATTTTGCCCAAAAATTAAATTCTTATAAATATTATACATACAAAAGAATCGTATAATATACTGAAATGGCACTTTCGAGGAAAGTCTAGTGTCATCCCACCCCCAGACTACCCCTTGATTGAATTTTCCCGGAAAAATATTCCAAATAAAAATTGTAGCTCTTTTTATGTTTAGCTGATGTACCAAGTTTAAAGAAAATTGTTCGAGTCGTTTTCGAGAAAAGCGCAAGAAAACTGAAAAATCTGGTGTGAAATAAGACTCACACAACTTTCTCTTACTCCAGTTTTCAAAATAGTAATTGACAAAGTTTTATAGTTACTGTACCAAATTTAATGAAATTCGTCGGAGTTCGTCAAAATTCATTGAACACTGAAAAAACTGTTCAGTAAAGGCGGACTTCCGGTTTACTATTTTCTTCAAACGCGGAATTTCAACCACAATTTAATTCTAATTAATATACTTTAGACGACAGATTTAAACTTTACAGTAAACTGAAATAGCACTTCAGAGAAAAACCTAACCCCACCTCTCCCCCAAAAGTGGTCCTTAAATGAATTTTCCCAGAGAAATGTTTAAAATAAATGTTGTAGATTTTTGTATGTGTAGTTGATATTCCAAGTTTAAAGAAAATCGCTGAAGCCATTTTCCAGAAAATCGCAAGTGAAAAAAAACATTCAATAAAGTGGTACTTCCGGTTGAGGAATTTTGACAGTTGACCTACTGTCGTATCCCATGGTGATACCTAAACGGAATAACAAGTTTGAACTTTCTACGATTTTTCGTTTTTGAGGAATGGTGATCACTACATACATACCCACACACAACACGCACATACCATTTTCTAAAAACCACTTTTTTGGACTCAGGCGTTCTCAAAACTTGTATTTCCGGTGAAAACTTGATATCAAAAAATTGGCACGATTACAATACTTCCTCTTACTAGGATAGGGAGTAAGAGAGAGTAAAAATCTATTAACTAATGCGATTTTTGACCGGTTGACTAAAAACTTTTGCTGTCACACTAAAACGAAATACCAAGTTTGTGTGATTTTCCGTTCTTTGATTAATGCTAACACCACAATAATTTCTAAAAACCACTTTTTCCAAACTTCTGTATTTCTGAGAAATCTTTAAATGGGAAAATTTGTACGATAGCATTTACTTCCTCTTATAAGTGATAAGAGAAAGTAAAATGTTAAAAATTAATCAAAAACTAAAAGTTAAAATTACTCAATTATTTACTAGATAAATATAATAATAAAAAATTATTTTATTTTACAATGTTTTCCCCCATTCACTTAACAAACAAACTAACTCAATTTACATGTTATTATTAAGTTAGTAATACAGTAGAGGGAGTGTACAGGAATCAGATGATTAACACACACGAGGTACGTCACGTCATAAGGTTTCCTTCCTGTACAGTTTGTGTACATACTACGAATATTATGATGTGCTAATATTCTTTAACTAAAACTAAAACTATAATTTAGATAGCCAAAAATCTTTTATACATTCATAACTATAGTAACTAAACATTATATGTTTATATAAATTTATGTTCATATAAATCATATGTTTATTAAATTTATTACATAAATTTATAGAAGTTATAAATGTATTACATTAATGTGATATAATATAAATTAATACTACAACTATCACACACAGTACATATTGGGGCCTGCAGAGTTAGTTAAGTGTTCCAATTATATGGTCTAATATAGCCATATTCTAACTAGCTCACCCAAAAAACGAACACGCATACATTCTATTTCTCACACTCACTACACTTAAACATAGAATACTTTACAGACGATTACATTCTAAGTACGTACATATGTACTAACACTAATACAACACCAAGTTAACCATAACACATTTGCAGCCATTCTCTCCATACATCTAATATCTTCAAAAAAAGCGTGATATACTTTCCTTTCATTGCATTAGGTGTTCTAATATAAGGTGTAGAAATCGAGTTTTCGAAAATGAATTCACACAGGCAATTAATTTAAAAGTCATTGTGTGAATGCGGAGAACCTAATACATATTGCAGAAAAATAAAACTTGTTTTGTTGAATGGGAATACGACAGAAAGATGATGGTGAAAAACATTATCCATTACAATTTACGATTTTTCAGTTTCCCTAATTTTATCCATTATTTTGAGAGATATTCATATTTACAATCGACAAGTTTACTATATTTGTAAAATGATCATTCACTTCTACTGATTTTTAGTACACTTTTTGGATGGTGGAAGGGGATTATTCCTAGTAAGAGGAAGTATTGCAATCGTTCAAAATTTTCGATATCAAGTTTTCACCGGAAATATCCGTTTTGAGGTCCCCTAAGTCCAAAAAAGTGGTTTTTAGCAAATTGTGTGTGTGTGTGTATGTATGTATGTGAACAGCATAGCTCAAAAACGAAAAAATCGTAGAAAGTTGAAACTCGATATTCCGGTTAGGTATCACCATGGGATCTGACAGTAAGTTATCTGTCAAAATTCCTCAACTGGAAGTACCACTTTACTAGTTGTTTTTTTTTTACGTTCTTGCGATTTCCTTTAAACTTGAAATATCAAGTACACATACAAACAGCTACAACTTTTATTTAAAACATTTCTCTGGGAAAACAATTCATTTAAGGGCACTTTTGGGGGGTGGGGTGGGGTTAGGTTTTCCTCTAAAGTGTTATTTCAGTTTTACTATACATTTCTGTCATCAAAATAATATTAATTAGAATTAAATGTGTTGTTGAAATTTCGAGTTTGAACAAAACGGATGACCGGAAGTGCCTTTTTACTGAAATGTATTTTTCAGTTTTTCTGGTATCTTCTCAAATACGGCTCCAACGATTTTCTTTAAACTAAGAATGTGAACTACACATATAATAAAGAGCCACAGCTTTTATTTGAAACATTTGTTCTAGTAAAGTCATTTATGGGGACTTTTGGGGTGGAGGGGTGGGGTTATGTTTTTTTCTTAAGTGCTATCATCTAGTTGATAATAGAATTCTAACAACCAAACAGAATCAATTAGAAAATTAATAGATAGCCGAAATTCCGAGTTTCAAGAAAATGAGTATCTAAACTGGAAGTGCGTTTTTACTGATCAGTTTTTTTTCAGTTTTCGACGGATTTCGACGATCTCCGACGAATTTTATTAAATTTGGTACAATAACTATAAAATTTGTCAATTACAATTTTGAAAGTAAGAGAAAGTTGTGTAAGTGTATCTCACCAGATTTTTTTTCCATTTACGGAACGTCAACATCTACGATCATTGGCGCCCGAAGCTTTCTCAGTGCATTGCCGGCCTCCGGACAGTTCTCCTCGCTACAGACAACAATGCCTATTACCAGACAGTGAGCTGTAGAAGATGCTCTGAGAAGTGAACATTTGTTAAATTAATTATAAAATGTTAAAAACAAATGTTTAAGAACATTGTATTTTACTTCAATATTAGGAAGAAGAAAAAAGCGACTTCCTATAATATTCCTTAAATTAGCTACTAGGAAGAGAAAAATCTAAGGGCAGCACTGCTGGATTCAAACTCGGGAATCCGCGTTGCTAGTCGACTTGGTAGGTAAAAAAGTGATTATATTATGGCCCAATAAAGGGGCATCAAAAACTCTGAACCAATTGTATATAACATTTAAAATTAAACACTACCAAAATCTCCATATTTTTTTTTTTTTACAAATATATCAAATAAAAATTATACATTTATATCTGTGCAGTTAGCATTCCAAGTTTAAAAGAAAAAATTACAGTCATTTTCCAGCAAAACCCAAAAAACTTAAAAACCCAGTCGGTAAAATTGCACACACTTCCGGTAAACCGATTTTCTTCAAATTTGGAATTCTAGCAATGTTTCTAATGGATATCAACATTATACAGGTGGCAGAACATACATTGTACTCATAAACAATTCTTTAGAGGAACGTTTAAACACTACAGTTTCTTCAGAACTCCCCCCACCACCCAAAATTTTTCCGGGAAAATGATAAAAATAAAAGTGATAGATATTTATGTGTTCATATAGTATATGAAGTTTAAAGAAAATCGTTGGAACCGTTTCGCGAAAAAAATCACGAAAAATCGAAAAAAAAAGAAAAGAAATAAAGTAAATTCGAACTTTCGGTTGATGGATTTTGTATGAAACCTTCGCTTCAGATGCGGTGATATTATCTAAACGAAATATTAAGTATAAGCTTCCGGTGATTTTTCAATTTTGAGATACTTTGTTTACACACACACACACAAACTTTGTATTGTATACAAACAGACTGTGACGTCATCAACAACACACAGACTAACACCAAAACAGTAAAATAGTAAAAACAATGCAGCAAAATAAACCAACCAAAATATAAATCTAGTACACCCCACTCCACTTTATCTCGCCAAACTACTTCGTCACTCACTAACACTCTCTCTCTCTAGCACCTACTAACATAATATTTACTTCCTCAATAAATTCATCTGTTCTATTGTAGTGATACGTATCTTTAAATAAATAAATAATAAATAACCATAAATTTAATCTTTAGAAAATTTGTGTATTTTTATTTTTAAAAAAAGAAATCGGAACTTACAAAAAAACATTTTGGCAGCTTCGTCTAAATTGCTATCATAGTTGATTATACAATTCTATCATCCAAACAAAATTAGTTAGAAATAAATAGATGGCCAAAATTCCGAGTTTTAAGAAAATTAGTAAACCGGAAGTGCGCTTTTACTGAATAATTTTGAGAAAATTATAATTTTCTTTTAAATTTCAAATTTTGCTCCTATGTCCTAACATATATATAGAGGTGGTGGGGGGAATAGTGCCAAGCTACCTACTTACATTGTAGAGAAACCAATAATATTGAACCAACATGCTGAATTTTAATCTCTGAGATTCCTCAGATCCTGTGGAAGGGGAAGTAAGAATACTTCCACAGTATTCTCTGCTTGTCGTATCCATTTGACGTAAATTATTATTAAAAATTAAAATTTAGTTGAGGGTAAATTCCTACAATAATTTTAAACGAATCTATGAATTGAAATTCTAAGTTAAGAGATCTCAAACCAGAATGTTTTTCAATAACAGAAATGAAGCTATAAGCTTTCATATATTATTATGATTGAGATATGAGTTTTAATCCGGTACATCACTTATAGAGGCACGAAAGTATTATTTCACTAAGTCTGTTCGTGAGAAGTATTGAATATCATATTATTAGTTTTATATATACAATGAAAATTCTATCAAGTAAAAATAATATTATTATTATTACTATATTTGATTGGAAAAGTTTTCAGAATATTAAGGAAATTTTAGCCAGAACAAAGAGGAAAACTTTTATGTTATTAATCTTGTTCCGGTGTTAAAACATATATATATATATCCAAATAATCAATAAAACAATTCCATATTATTTAGAAAGTTTTGCACAAGAAATTCTAACATTCAATTCTTACTTTCTCTTATTCCTTTCTGTGATGATAAGAGCAACTATTGCCCAATCTCAAATTTTATAGATACGGAGTTTCAAACCGGAAATACATGTTTCGAACTCCCTCGGAGTTTCTCTTACCAAAAATGTTTTTAGCAAATAGTCTGTGTGTGTTTGTACGTGGTGTGCTGCTAACAAATTATCTCAAAAACGAAAAATCTAGTGTGAAACACTCACACAACTTTCTCTTACTCCAGTTTTCAAAATTATAATTGACAAATTTTATAGTTTGTGTACCAAATTTAATGAAATTCGTTGAAAACTGAAAAATGAGTTTGATCAAAGCGCACTTCCAGTTTACTAAAGTTTCTTCAAACTCGGAATTCTGGCCATCTGTTTATTTCTAATTAATTTTATTTGGATGATAGAATTGTATGATAACTATGGATAGGACCTTAGAGAAAAACATAACCCCATCCTTCCCCAAAAAGTGCCCTTAAATGAATTTTCCCAATGAAATGTTTTAAATAAAAGTTGTAGATCTTTGTATGTGTAGTTGATATACCAAGTTCGAAGAAAATCGTCGGAGCCACTTTTGAGAAAATCGCCAAAAAAAAAAAAAACAAAAAAAAAACTAGAAAAGTGGTACTTCCGGTTGTGGAATTTTGCCAGATAACGTACTGTCAGATCCCGATGATGTTACCTAAACGGAATATGAAGTTTGAACCATCTACGATTTTTCGTTTATGAGCTATGCTGCTCACATATACACACCATTCGCTAAAAA
>JAAEAF010013028.1:0-13756 GCA_011037195.1 Triatoma infestans
GGGAGAAATTAAAGAGGCGCGGTTATTTTCTGATAGTCAGGCCACACTGAGGGCTTTGAGCAAGCCGTGTTAGAGTTCGAAATTGGTGGGATAATGTAGGAGAAGGCTTTAATACCTTAGCTTAGATGGGCAAAGTGCAGCTCTTCTGGGTAGCCGGACATGCAGAAAAAGAGGGTAATGAGAAGGCGGACCGGCTGGTAATGAGAGGGATTTACCTTTTTGTATTCCCGAGCCAGCTCTTGCCGTCACTAAGAGATTCTGTGATAGATAACAGATTAGACTTTGGGAGGCGAGAGTTTTCGAGAAATATTGGGAGGACACGCAGGGGGTTACCTCCAGGAAAAAAGATTTATCAAAGGGACTAAGCAGGAGGTTTCAGATTACCTCCTGTCACTTCCTAGGATAGGACTGAGGACCTTAGTTTAGGTTTATTGACTGGACATACATGTGTGGCTAATCATTTGCATAATATAGGGAGGGCGTCTAGCCCCATATGTCATAACTGTGATAATAGACTTAGTAAAACGGTGTATCACACTAACTGTGTCAGTGTCCCCGTTTCGCTGGCACTAGGTTTCATGTATTTGGGAGGGTTTGATTCTTGCAGGATTGCCTTGGAGGTTGGAGCTGAAAGGTATTTTAGGATATTGTAGACAGGCGGGGAGCGTAATCTAGGGGGGATGATTTGGGGGTAAAGTCGGGGGGGATAATATAGCCACATAGGCTTAGGTCCCAGTCCGTTAGGCACCCAGGTTTAATAATAATACGATTATTACATAGCTAATAGAACCATACATTTTATAGAAGTGACACTTAACAGTAAAGCATAATGTCTTCCTAGAAATCGTTAAAAAAAAAAAAAGGAATATTTTTGAAAAATATTTCAAATAAAAATAATAGCGTGTAGAATATTATGCTTAGTTTAATGAAAATCCATGTAATCGATTTTCGTGTAAGTCACGAAAAAACTAAATAAATCAAACAATTCAGCTAAGTCACACTATATCGGTTGATTAGATTTTGACCTAAAACTTACCTAATTAAATTAATTACGCTTGTACGATATTATAGTTTGGGATATTTTCTTCACACACACACACACACACACACACACACACACACACTAGACTATTCACTAAGAACATATTTTTCTACTTGGAGTTCTCAAAATACAGGGTGACCAGAGTTATATGCTCCACCCACTTTTTTTTTAATTACGGCGGGAAATTTCGAAAAAATAGAAAACTATTTAATCATTTTTAGTCTAGTTTATTTTCAGTGATTGATTCATTTTTTTAAACCCCAATATCCCGAGATACAGCATCCAACTTTTTTATTTCAAATGGAACATTATATTTTTTTTTGCATATTTTTATAGTAATTGAGCCTCTAAAAAAATTAAAAAAAAAAATTTTAAAATCGGTTAGGTTTTTCAAAAGTTATAGTAATTTAAAATATGAAAAACAAATTTCAGTTTAATGTCAAAATTAACTTATTTTTTCTTTAAAGAAGCTCTTCAAACTGGGCACCATCAACGGATAGGCAAGCCAAAGCTCTGGACTCCCACGCTCTGTTTGTAGCAGCACTTAGGTGGCAAAGTCAACATCTAGTCAGGCTAGAGTTATTCGACGTTCCATATCTTCGACTGAAGCCACGGGATTAAGGTTACTGTACGCTTTATTTTTTAGATATCCCCACAAAAAATAGTCCATTGGGGTTAAGTCCTGAGATCGAGGTGGCCATTGGATCGGACCATGAGTTCCTAACCACTTTTCGTGGAAATTTCTGTCCAGGTAACGTCGAACAACTCTCGCATTATGTGCCGGGCAACCATCTTGTTGAAAATACATATCTAGCCGACGTAGAAAAAACAACCTAATGGCGTGTGGCGAAGGTAACTTGTGGATTTTCTTCTGCCCATATTCTAAAGTTCCAACGATTAAGAAGGTCATTGTTGGTAAACTTTGATTCATCAGTCCATAAAATTGTGCATTTTTTGTCCATTTTTTGTGGGGATATCTAAAAAATAAAGCGTACAGTAACCTTTATCCCGTGGCTTCAGTCGAAGATATGGAACGTCGAATAACTCTAGCCTGCCTAGATGTTGACTTTGCCACCTAAGTGCTGCTACAAACAGAGCGTGGGAGTCCAGAGCTTTGGCTTGCCTATCCGTTGATGGTGCCCAGTTTGAAGAGCTTCTTTAAGAAAAAATAAGGTAATTTTGACATTAAACTGAAATTTGTTTTTCATATTTTAAATTACCATAACTTTTGAAAAACCTAACCGATTTTAAATTTTTTTTTTTTTTTTTTTAGAGGCTCAAGTACTATAAAAATATGCAAAAAAAAATATAATGTTCCACTTGAAAAAAAAAGTTGGATGCTGTATCTCGGGATATTGGGGTTTAAAAAAATGGATCAATCACTGAAAATAAACTAGACTAAAAATGATTAAATACGTGTTTTCTATTTTTTCGTAATTTCCCGCCGTTTAAAAAAAAAGTGGGTGGAGCATATAACTCTGGTCACCCTATATATTGGTGTATAAGGATACTCTAGAGGAAGTAGGACTTCCTTTATATTTTCAGTGTGAGTTTTACTTTAAAAAGAGGTAGTCAGTCTAATAGGAGCTCCTGACTGATAGACATATATTTGATTTTAAACGTTGCGTATTTACTGCAGTAACTTGAAAGGGTACGAATATTTTAGATATTTTATCATTTTACATTTTTTTGTTTATGTCAAATAATTATTTCTTTTATTAATAAATATAATGTAGTAAGTGAATAAATTCATTTTTTATACATGTGTCATTATTTCTAAATTTTAACTTTGAACAACAATTACTTCTACTAATTAATTAAATCTTTGAGGAAAATCGATAAGATAAAGAGACGGTAAGTAAAGAAAACGTTACAATATATATTGCTGGTGAAAATTCAATTTGAAAATTAATACGATCGGAATACTTCTTCAGAATAAGAGAAAGTAATAAATAATATTCAGTCAGACAATGGGCGAATCAATTTAATGAAATGCATATTTCTTTATATTTTTAGTCAGTGACAAGTTTGTATGTTAACAAACAAAAAAAATAAGTCATATTATCTGTCAGATTACATGTTATGTAACTTTGATAGAATAGCTGTCTTGCCGGACTTAAGTATTGCTCCGCTGTAAGAGATATTACACTAGATAATTTATCATTTTTACAGATTCACTGAGGAGAAGATAGTAAAAAAAACATTTTACAACAAATCTTATATATTTCTTTTTTTACACTCAGTCCCTACTATTGGTTACAATTTTTATGAGGTTGCCTAAAGAATGATGGTACAGCTAACGTACCCTAATGCGCTTATCAATATATTTAATAATTTACATATATATCTTTCTGATGCTTACTTTAATCATCGTATAATATCAGGGAGAAACTATTGTGATCTTGTCCAGTTTTCTGAAAATGAGTTTTCACTGGTAAAATATATATTTTTAAAAAAGGTTGTATATTGTATAACAATAGGAAGGTTTATTGGTTGCACAGTTTACAATCGATTATTAAAAAATTGCAAAAAGAGAGAATTATGTAGGGGTTTTAGTGAACCCCCACCACTCATCCACTCTAGCGGAGAGAAACAGCCCCTCTCGCACAGAGAGGAGAGGCTCGGCCAGTGTATATATATATAAGAGATGGACAGTCAGAGAATCATTCTGTTAAATTCAGTTTTACACATCAGAGATCATTCTGTTGATTTACAGATCAGTTTAACATCACTCTGTACATATCATTTTAGCCACGTCAGTCTGTCAGTTCAGTTCAGTTCTAAACTCTACAGTGTAAAGTCCTTGGCAGTCAGTCACATAAATATATATCAAATTATATATCTTATACCCATCTTAAGGTGTTATTTATCACTCATCAAGCTTCAACCAACATCTCCTCACTACACCCTTACAATTATATGAGAATGCCAATAAATTGATTTTTTAACAACAGGAATGAAAACTAATCAGAAATAATAGTGGTGAACTCATGTTGTGGTTGTTGGTTCCGCAGAGCTGGAAAGCATCAGAGACATTTTCCGTGGTAGCCTGCTTCATTTTGTGGTCAACGAGAGGTTTCGGGCGTTCGCCCATCTTCAGGATGCGTTTGTCAGACTGTGTGATAACACAGACTTGCACAGAGCAAATTCAGTTTATACAACTGACTCCAGAGTCAGTGTATAAACTGAATTTGCTGAATTTATAAACTTATTTATATTTTATTTATATATAAATAAATAAATAATATAAATAAAATAATAAATAAATAATAATATAAATAAATATAACCTGTCTGACAAACGCATCCTGAAGATGGGCGAACGCCCGAAACCGATCGATGACTACAAAATGAAGTAGGCTACCACGGAAAATCTCTGATCCCTCTGCATGCATTACTCATCCTTATTCTGTGTGCTCAGGGGTTCCTCAAGGTTCCGACTTTGGAGCAATCCTTTTTTTCTTTTTTACTTTCTCTTACTCCTAGTAAAAAAGGAAGTATTGTCCAAAAAGGAAGATCTCCTGAGTCCAAGAAAGTAGTTTTTAGAAAATGGTATGTATGTGAACAGCATAGCTCAAAAACGAAAAATCGTAGAAAGTTCAAAGTTGGTATTCCGTTTAGGTATCACCATGGGATCCGACTATAAGTCATCTGTCAAAATTCCTTAACTGGAAGTAACATTTTTCTAGTTAAAGTTTTTACTTTTTTGCGATTTTCTCAAAAATGGCTTCGAAGATTTTCTTAAAACTTGGTACATCTACTACACATACAAGGAGCTACAATTTTTATTTGAAATATTTCTCCGAGAAAATTCATTTAAGGGCAGTTTTGTGGGAGTGGTGGGGTTAGGTTTACCACTAAAGTGCTATTTCAATTTACTATACAATTCTGTCATCTAAATAATATTAATTAGAATTAAATATGTTATTGAAATTCCGAGTTTGAAGAAAATAGTCGGATTACGGAAAGTGCGTTGGAAAACTTAACCTAATCACTCCCTCCAAAGTTGTAGATCTTTGTTTGTGTAGTTGATATACCAAATTTGAAGAAAATCGTCGGTGTAATTTTTGAAAAAAATCGCAAGAAAGTAAAAAAAAAAAAAAAAAAAACCGTTAAGTAAAGTGGTATTTCCGGTTGAGGAATTTTGACCGCTGACCTACTGTCGGATACCATTGTGATGATACCTAAACGGAATATGAAGTTTGGACTTTTTACGACTTTTCGTTTTTGAGATATGCTGTTCACATACATACCATTTTCTAAAAACCACTTTTTTGGACCTCAAAACGGATATTTTCGGGTGAAAATACGATATTGAAAATTTGACACGATTACAATACTTCCACTTTACTAGGAGTAAGAGAAAGTAAAAAACAAATATATACCCGTCTGCCGGAAGTTGATTTTTCGATCAATTATTGTGATCAGTGAACAGTACAATAAGGAAAATAAAAAACAAAATAGTAGAAAAAAATAAATAATTAAAATTACTAAATACTGGACAAATTAGAAATTGAAATATTGAACAAGTTGATAACGATACTGCCAGGCGGTCGTGCGTACGCAATTAAGAAGTGATTGGCAAGAAGATAATGAATTTAGAAGAGATATTAAACTGAGTTCTGGATAACTTCTTACAGCCAAAATAAAGTAGTCTAAGTTCCAGAAAAATAGTACACTCCGCAATGAAATGAAAGACGTCTTCTTTGGGCCGAGAGTTAGTTACAAAGAGGACAGTGTTCCACATCTCTTTCTAGGAAAGCACAGTAATTTAAATAGAGCAGCTCACATATTAGTTGAAGTAATCAACAAAGTTGGGTTAAAGAGAGACCATAATGATTTGTAATCACACTTGAAAAAACTGAAGAGTGTGATCTAAATCTTTATACACCAAAAACCGTGTTGAAGATTGGCTTTTTTTTTCTTTTTTTTTTGAAGGGGGCACTGCGACCTTTTCCGGTCTATTGTGCTGTGCCCCCTGGGTGCCGCAGGCTTGCCCACAGCACCCGAGCAGATGTCCCAGCTGAACATCCGTTCTACAAAACCTCCATCAGTTTGAGATCCCTGAGGAATTCCAGTACCCTGACAGGCTCTAGAGAGGGTATATCCCCTTCCTCCACCTGGTAGCTACCGAGGTTCTTGAATCTTCTCTGAGTGGCAGCCTCGCATTCTGTTAGGAGATGTAATTGAGTTTCCTCCAGCTCCCCACAGAATCTGCAGTCAGCTATCACTTTCCAAACACAGCTTCACCAGGTGTCCTCTAAGACGGCAATGCCCCGTGAGGAAACCCGTAAGAACGTTGAGCTTGTTCTTGCTTAAGCCGATGCAGGCCTCCGATCTCCGTTGGTTATAATTTCCCAAGCAGATCTTGGCCTGCCGCAAAACCGAGGAGGGAGTACCAGAGTTGAGATCTCCTCGCCTCCTCCTCCTTCCTAAGTTCCTCCAACAGAAACTGGGCGCTGACCCCACAAAAAGGTTCCGGTCCTAGGAGCGGGGTCGTAGCGCCTATCTTAGCCAGGGCGTCGGCCATCTCATTCCCTTCAATGCCAACATGCCCCGGCACCCACCAAATGGTAACTTTGTTCCTCTTACCTAGGTAATTAAGTTTATTTAGGCATTCCCAGACCATTTTAGAGTTGATGACTGGTGTACTCAATGCTCTAATGGGCTGCTTGACTATCGGAAAGGATAGCAATCTCCTGGTTCGTATATCCCCTTTCGAGGTTAAATTGTACACATCTTCCAATAGCGTATACCTCCGCCTGGAAGATGCTGGGAAATTTACCCATGGGTTCCGAGTACTTGATCCTTGGACCGACCAGCCCCCCCAAGATTGAGCTTACCTCAAAACATATATTTCCGATATAAATAGAAAATAACATTTTTGTGAGGAAAGACTCACCATACTCCAAAAACTTTTTGAAATCAATTAATTCGAGAAATTATTTCAAAGAAAAAATCATAGGCCTTTCTGAATGTATGGTTATTATTTATAGGTTCATTAAAATTTAGTTAGTGCCTTTACGGTGAAAGTCGTTGCCAAAAAAAATCACTTCTGATCAGAATCTTATTATCGCCCCACCCCCATTTCATTGCACATCAAGTTTGAACTTTCTACGATATTTTCCCTTTCTGAGTTATTCTGACCACACAGCACACACACACACCGTGGAAATCAATTTCTCACTTTTAAAAAACACTTTTCTGGACTCAGGGGACTTCAATTTTTAAGTAAAAATTTGATATTGAAATTTTTGCACGAAATGTAAATACTTCCTGTAAAAACATGTTAGAGTAAATAGAAAGTAATTTATATTTGAATAGTTGATCCAAGTGGAAATTTGTAAGGTTTTTATGCGGCTTTAGCAAAAGATGTGGAGATGACCTTGTATGATGATGGTATCATCCTTTTTAGTGAATAAATGTGTGAATGTAAAAGTACTTCCCTAAAGTGCCTTTCATTAACATAAATGTCGGCTAAAAAAAGGGGGGGGGGTGAGGACGGAATGTCTAAGGACTAAACGAAAGGCAGAAAAATAGCTGATTATAGTATGAGAGAGTGTATGTAAAAAGTGTGTACGTGTGAAGCATGTAGTAGAAGTGCTGGAATACTTGGTGTGTTGGTCGCCAGGGCAACAAGCCGGGGGTGTATTGACCCTGCGGCGGTGGTGCCCGTGGTTCTACAAGGGTGTCCCTGACGACATCCAGTCACGCGGCCTACAACTAAACCCTTCTTTGTACTTATACCTTACATACTGTAGTAACCTACGTATTACCTAGTCGATGTTATATGGGTAGTTTATATAAATTCGTTTGTTTTCATTATTATAACTGTTAATTTAACAATTTAACGTTTATTTTCTCTAAATAGAAATTCATTGTGCAATAATAATTTTCAATCAACTTTCTTTCTCTTATACCTATTAAGAACTCTCTTCCTTACTTCTAGTCTTCATGTTTTAAAGTTTTAAAATACAATATCCACTGGAAAATTATTTTTTTAAGGTCCCGTGTAAACGATTTTTTTACTTTCTCTTACGCCTAGTAAGAGGAAGTATTGTAATCGTGTCAAATTTTCGATATCGAGTTTTCACCGGAAATGTCCGTTTTGAGGTCCCCTGAGTCCAAAAAAGTGGTTTTTAGCAAATGGTCTGTGTGTGTGTGTGTGTGTGTGTGGTCTGTGTGGTGGTTATGTATTATATTTTTATGTGAACAGCATAGCTCAAAAACGAAAACCCGTAGAAAGTTAAAACTTGATATTCCATTTAGGCATCACCGTGGGATCTGACACTACGTTATCTGTCAAAATTCCTCAACCGGAAGTACCACTTTACTAGTTAGATTTTTTACTTTTTTGCGATTTCTCAAAAATGGCTCCGACGATTTTCTTTAAACTCGAAACATCAACCACACATACAAAGAGCTACAACTTTTAACTCTATCTATGAACATTGCTTCATTACAAATTCATTGAAGGGCACTTTTGGAGGAGAGGTGGGGTTAGATTTTCATCTAGACTGCTATTTCAGTTTATTAGACAATTCTATAATCTAAATAATGTTAATTAGAATTGAATATGTTGTTGAAATTCCGAGTTTGAAAAAATCGGGTAACCGGATGTGCGTTTACTTTACCACTTTACTTTACTAATGATTTTTTTTTTTTCACTTTTGTCCGGGCGGGTTTTTCTCCCTCAAAATAGCTCCGAGCCGATAATTTCTTGAAACTTCTAATATAAACTACACAGATTAGACTCTAACGGGGGGGATTGCTTTTCAGCATGCGCCAACCGCGACAACCTCATGGATCTATTGTGGCACCCTCCTAGTAGGAGGCCCTTCCCCGATCCTGTCCTTCATCGGACTGTGGAGTTGGGGGGGCTCCTAGGCGGTCAATTAGAGCACCTGCCATCAGAGCACCCTCTCGAGACCTGCTTGTCTTAGAAGACAATAGGTCCGAGAGGGGGCCCCGGCTGAGGCTTGTAGGCACCAGCTTCTCTTTACGAAAGAGGCGGTACCTTAGCCATACCAGCCCTCGCACTGACATACCACGTGCAGCGCCGTCTCCTCTTCTTCCTGAACAAAACCTACACAGCTCTCCGTTGCGCAGGCCCGTGCGATGCATGGGCTTGTTTGAGTCTACAATGGCCAGGGAGAAACGCAACTGCTATCCTTATGGCCACCCCGCCTAATTGGAGTAATTCGCGGTAGCTTGGCGAGTGCTATGACATAATCGCCTGCTGTTGCCTAAACACTACATACAATGATCGACACTACCACTTTTAGTTTAAAACATTTCTCTGGAAAAATTCATTTAAGGGCACTTTTGGGGTTATGTTTTTCTCTAAAGTGCTATCATAGTTGATTATTACAATTCTATCATCCAAACAAAATTAAATAGATGGCCAAAATTCCGAGTTTCAAGAAAATTAGTAAACCGGAAGTGCGCTTTTATTGTACAATTTTTTTTTCAGTTTTCGACGAATTTCATTAAATTTGGTACACAAACTATAAAATTTGTCAATTATAATTTTGAAAACTGGAGTAAAAAAAAATCGAGAAAGCTAAAAAATAATCTATCATCTTTACTACCATCGTATCTGCATGAAGGTTGGTTTCGGGCAAAATACATCAATTAGAAGTGCAATTTTACTGAATTTTGTTTTTTTAAATTCTTTTATTTGTAACATTTTTAGAGAAAATTGATATTTTGGGGGGGTGTCCTGGAAAAAGAGTAGCGTTAAGCTTTCTTTTAAAGTACAACTTCAGTATTATGTATGGTTCTATCAGCTATTTAAGGTGCATCAACATTTCATGTGCGCCCGAATACTTGACAGTACCCTGCTCTGTCACTATATCCTCTATTTACTCATTTATCCTCGCTATGTAAATCATAAAAATACAAAACATGAGTAAAGTATTAGTTCATGTGTTCTATCATCAAATCCGGTCATAATGAACACTGGTAGATAAGATTTGAATATAAATTAGTAAGTAGAAACTGGGATGGATTCGAATTTCTAGAGAAATACCTAAATGCCAGACAAAAGGCAGTTTCCTACCTCAAGAAAACCATCTCACTAACTCTCAAGGAACAATGTTTGACGTAGTTGTTGCCTTATTATGAATAAAGAGATATTTTTTTTATATATTTTGCTTAGTTGCGGTAATTATCTGTGAAACTTTTAGTTGCATTGCTTTAGGAGTGCTCTGTTGTCACAGACAATACTGCATAGCACTAGATAGTGAGCTGGCGAGGATTTTAGGGTGAGAAAATCTAAGGGCATTCTAATCGCAAGAAAATCTCCACGTTCCAATTCAGCAATTTTCCATTGAATTCCATTAAAGAAAATAATTATTCAAAATGTAATGGGATCCGAATCATTAAGATTCGTGAGGATCTTGAAGAACCAAGGATTCGAATCATTAGTTACTCTCCTACCTACACCAAACTAGTGAGGAGAGTGTAGGGAGTCGACATCTTTCTACGCACTCTCTATTTTCAGTCAGTCTGTCTCTCTCTCACTTAATTATTCTCTCGCTACTATTCTCTAATATCATTCAACAGTATAAAATCCTTGCAGTTTATATTTCAGTGTTTATTTCATTACTTTCCAAAACATCTCCATTTTCTCTCATCTTACATACACTACAAACATGTTTCAATGATATACGATTGTTTAGGAAGCGCCAGAAAAAATATAATTCGTTTTTATAGTGCCACAAAAAAAGAAATTCTTATTACCATAATATGACAGGCTGTGTTAGTTTCTATTGTTTAAAGAAATAGTTTTATAAATAAATATTCCTTGATAATGTTAAAAAGAATAGTAAATGCGAACACGTAGCCAGACCATTAGTCACTATAGTGAAGTGTAGAGTAAGGATAAGAAAGGCACATCAAAATTGACTTAACTCTGGACGTAACATTAATACCGTATGAAGGAAGGGTTTTTGGCTAGTAGTGGCCCAGTTGCTTGGCAGTTACCGGCCCAGCACTAAGGCGCTAAGCACTCTACCACTACTGATGGTTTTCCCACTTGTAACCCATTCACCCTCTTCATGACTGACAAACAATGCTACTAGAGAATTTCAAACAGTTCCAATGACCACCGTACTTACATTCTGTCCACTCAACCTAGATTATACTTTATGTCATCCTAAATCATTATTGTTGTAGAAGCATAGAACAATCTCAATAAAAGTATTGATCTTCTAATTTGTTAGTTTCTCTTACGAAGCAGTGCGATCGTGACATATTTTCGAAATTGATTTATCACTTGAAATATATGTTTTTAGTTGCCTTGGGTACAAAAAAAAAAGAAGAAGCTGATAACAGAGAGAATGCGGCAATCATACAGTGTGGTGTAGTGGTCGTTTTGGCCGCATAAGCGACAAGGTCAAGAGATAAAAATAAGCAAGTCTGTGCTTGATGGATCTTAAAAAGCATTTGACCATGTCAGAAGAATAGAGATGCAATCAATCTTCTGATTAGAAAATGAGTGAGCAAAGGGTTAACAAGACACTTCGATAACCTAAATAAAAGAAAAAGAATGGTCTTACTGTTGTATCGTACTTTAATGCTTCAGAATCTTTACTTTTCCAATGTTATGTATTTATTTATTTTCTGCTTATCTACATTTTGTATTTTACTTTTTTTCTTTTCCTCAGGTATTGTATTAAAGAAAAAAATGATTTTATTTTATAATATTTTTCATAAAATGTTGAAAACATATTTCTCCGGCTGACGTATACAAGCAGTAAATATTATGTATTAATCTTTCCTGATTATGTAAATTTCTAAATAAAATATTATTATTATTTTTAATTTAGGGCGCGTCAACATCTATGGTCATTGGCGCCCAGAGCCTTCTCAGTGCCCTGCCGGCCTCCGGACAGTGTTCTCTCTATTATTATTATTATTATTTCTTCTTTTTTTTAACCTCAGTAATATACTGGATAAGATGTAATAATGTACGGGGTGAATCAAAGCACATTATTATTCATTGTTCGTTCAAGAATTTCCGGACAATATGGCAGTGTTTAACAACACAACTGCTTTCTGGAGGATTATACAAATATTTCGGGCCAATTCCAGCATGGCTATACTTTCGTGCAATTTGTGGGGCACTATCCCAGTTGCCGAGAGGACTATGGGTACTATTCGGACAGCCTCCACTTCCCACAATCTCTTTATTTCGGATCCAAGCTCTGCATATTTCCGCTTTTTTTCCGCCATTACTTGTAGGAGGTTGTTGGTATTCGGAACTGCAATGCCCACTAACGTTACTGCCTTCCTCTTCTTGTCATAAGGATCCAAGCAGAATATCGGGTCGGTTGTGATGGCCTGTTCTGTCAGTGAGCACAGTCCGGTCGTAGTACAGTCTCCAACTGTTGGACTCCAGTACAGATTGAGGGTCATACTTGTTGTATGGCTCCTCAATCAAACCAGTCTTGAGAGCAAGTTTTCCATATATTATCTGGGCCATTGGAGATAGTCAGACTGCGCCAACATTTCTCATGAACTTATTATATGCTGGATGATTTCCGACTTCTGGTGACACAGTCTACATCTATCATCCACCATTCCAAGCACTTTAATTATGTATTTGTCATTATTCCTAGTGCGGACCACTTGGTCTTGTATAGCTGTCACATTAGACCCTCCGTCTTGGCAAACAGATCACCACAGCTGAGCCAGGCGTTCGACGCACGTTTGTCGACAAAAATGATAGGCTCAAATTGTGTGGGTGTCGGCCATGCAGTGACATGCTCTTCCAGGTTTCTATTTTGTTGGAGAGTTACATTTCCGTATCAGCCTCACATACGCTTTTGTGTAAAGGAGAATCTTCAGCGCGCTTATGGAAGTATTCTAGCAATATTCTAATGTGAGAATGACATAAATCCTTGATATCACTTAGTCCTCTTCCCACCTCAATTCATGAAATGGTCAACCTGATACTGCTGGCATTACTGTGGTTTTTGCAATGCTTTGTCATCTGAGCCCTCACAATATGCTGCAGCTTCTCCAAGTCGGTGTTAGAAGGAAGAAAGATATTATGCCGAAGGAATATGTCAGAATAGGAATGGCATATGTATTAACAGCTCGGGTTGTGTTTACGCTAGTGAGCTCTGACTGGAGCACTTGAGAAAGTCGCTTTGAAAAAACAGGTTCCTGGCGTTCGATCCTCTTGGCTTGTTGGTCTCCAAAGTACTTATAGGTCTCAGTTATTATAATTATTATTAATATTATTAATTGTCCCTCCCTAGTTTGGCCTAGGTAATTACGTCCTTCGAATCCTATGAATCTTTATGATTCGGTTCCCATTGTGTAACTGCAATAAGTGAAAGTCGAATGAGTGTTTCACACCTGATATTTATTTTTTTCATAACTTTGGAGTCAATCCTACAAATTTGGACGTCTGTCTACTGCCATTAATTACAGGATAATAATGCAAATTAGGTGTCCAATGTGATTAAGTGAACCAATGTCGTCGTAGCGAACTCCACTGTGTCTAAAGACAAAACACTAAAGCCCAATTAAAAAAATCTGGTGTGAAACACTCACACAACTTTCTCTTACTCCAGTTCTCAAAATTATAATTGACAGATTTTATAGTTTCTACACCAAATTTAATGAAATTCGTCGAAAACTGAAAAACTTTTCAATAAAAGCACACTTCCGGTTTAGTAATTTTCTTGAAACTCGGAATTTT
>JAAEAF010013029.1:0-14719 GCA_011037195.1 Triatoma infestans
CCTCGTAAGGAGGAAGGATTGCAATCGAGTCAAATTTTCGATATAGAGTTTTTACCGGAAATACACGTTTTGAAGGTACCTTGAGTCAGAAAAAGTGGTTTTTAGAAATTGGTGTGCGTCGTGTATGATAATAAGATTTTGGTCAAAACTGGTCAGCCGGAAATACCACTTTACTGAATGTTTTTTTTTTTCCACTTTTTTGAATTTTTCCTCGAAAACGGCTCCAATGATTTTTTTTTAAACTTAAGATATCAACTACACTGACACAGTGCTACCAATTTTATTTCAGACATTTCTCTGGGAAAATTCTTTTAAGTAACGGAAGGGGGGTTTTGGTGGATGGATGGGATTATGCTTTCCCTATAAAAGTGCTGTTTTAATTTACTATACAATTCTATCATACATATAATATTAGAATTATCTAAGTTGCCAAAATTCCGAGTTTGAAGAAAATCGGTTGACCGGAAGTTCGTCTTTACTGAAGAAGTTTTTTTGCTTCAGTTTTTACATGGAGAGACCTTTCACTTTTTACGAGAAATTTCAAATTCAATTCAAGGGGTTTTGTGGGCGGGGGACGTTACGCTTTCCTCAAAAAAGTCTTTTTATGAAGTTGTAGTTGAAATCAACTAAAATCTAGTAAGAATTATATATGAAGCGCATTAGCCAATAAGAAATATTTAAATTGTAGTCATGTGAGTGTTTCACATCAGATTTTTTTCTAAATAATAAGAGAAAAAAGAGATATTGAGAACAGCCAAACGATGAGAGATATGGTACATTGGTACATTGGCGAACGGCGATTTCTTCATAATTTGTTGGTGTAGAACTTTTGCTTGTCCCGTGGCTTCAGACTTCCTGATATTGGATGTTAGATAAAAAATATTCCGAATAGAGCTTTTGGTTCTAATCTCGCAACCCATAAGAACGCTTTGTTCTGGGAGATGCGTGACAGATGCGACCAGATGCGCAGTAGTAGGATCTTTGGCATTTTTTATGCATTAGGTGTAGAAAGCTTTTCTTTTTTTTTCATACGCTCGCCCATGATAATTGAAATATGCGGCGCCACGCAGATCAGCATAGTTGAGCATTGTTAATGTTTTGTCAAGAGCAAATCTCCAGTTGTTCTGCATCCATTACACCGTTTGTACTCAAAAAGGACAGGCAATGGTATCGGCTCCAATCCTGTTCAAATTGGCCGGCAAATGTAATCGTGCCTTATTATTCAACAAAAATTCGCTACGGCACCATTTCTCGAAGGAACTTGTTGTTCTTAAGGACGTCTGAACTGATCCCATCGTTTATCCAAGCAACATGGTCCTGCAGATATTTTCCGAAAATTGGACACAGTAAAATTTATTAAATTGCCAGAACTGCGCAGAACGAACAAATGCAGCAAAACATGAATCCTACTACTGCATGAATCCTACTGGTGAGAAATTGACACGTATTTATTTCCATAAAACTAAGGTTCCTCCTAGACCCCCCACCTCTAAAAATCAATTTTCCACGAAAAATGGTTCAAATATAGGTATTTATTTATAAAGAGATATATTTAGCGCTATTTTTCGAGAAAGTGGTACTTCCGGTTGATGGATTTGAATCGAAACCTTCATGTCAGATGCGGTGATGATACTTAAAAAGAATATCAAGTTCAAGTTAACTGTGATTTTTCGTTTTCAAGTTATTTATTTCCTTTCACTCTCTCACACACAAACACATACACAGAGAAAGAGAGAGGGTCGATTTTAGAACATCGCTAAAAACATTTATTTTCACACTTAGAGAACCTCAAAACATGTACTTCCTTTGAAAACTCATTTTTGACATGGCCGCAATACTCAAAATAAATATACATAAAGTAAAAAAATATATAGTTTTTTATTATATTAAAATATATGTAAATAAAAGAGAATAATGGAGGAGTATCTTTTAATGTAAGCAAATAACATTCAAATAATAGCTGAAGTTTGTAGTAAGTGTCTTGAATTGTTCTGGGGAACAACAAGAAGTCTTATCGTTTGACTGTATAACGTAGACAACTTTGTATAATTTAATGTTTAACATGGAAAGGAAATTCCATTTATTTCTAAATTTTGTCCAAAAAGAGGCCGTATTGTAAAACAATGAAACAGTTAGGCCCTTTATTTTAAGATGCGGTAGCTTATATATTATATGCCGATCTTGCTAAATGTACTTTTCACTGTCCTAATCCGGGGCCGGCTCTACCGACGGTGCAACCCATGCAATTGGACGGGGCAGCCAAAATGAAAGTGGACAAGTAAAAAAAATATATATACAAATAAATAATAATAGCAATAATTAACAACACAATAATGTTGTAATTGACCGAAGTCTCATTGAGAAACAGTCCACTAACGACCCACAATACCATAATCTACAGAAATTTTGGGTTGTTCTCGAGCGTGTATGTAAGGGAAGTTTGATTTTGTTCATTGTTAGTGACTGTTACATTGATAGAATTTTTTTTTTTCTTTCAAGTTTTCTTTTATTATTTGAAAGATTTGCCATGATTTCTATTGAACATGAAATCGGTCAGACAACTAGAACTAATTTTTTATTTTGGAAATATGAAAGCTAGCAAAGTGAATTTTTAATTGGTGTATAACCAATATTAAATTATAATTGAAATAATGTGAAAATAGAGTTAAAACTATAACGTGTACTACAACTAATCTGTAGTTAAGTGGAACTCAACAGTTCACCGTTGTAGAAGTGAATATCATTCTATACATCATAGAAATAATAAGTTATCACTCCCGGGTCCGGGCGGAGGTCCCGGGTTCGAGTCCAGCTGTACTGCCCTTAGATGGACTGGCCGGTGATAGACTGTGTTGTCCTTAACGAGAGAATACTATCCGGAGGCCGGCAGTGCACTGAGAATGCTCCGGACGTCAAATGACCATACATGTTGACGCGACTTAAATTAAAAATAATAATTATCATTATTATAATTACCATTAAATATAAATAATATGTATTTTGGTCCACTGTGACGATTATATCTTGTGTGCAGTACTCACGCAACTTACCTCCATATTCCGTTTAAGTATTAACACTATCGTATTTGACATGAAATTTGGGGCAAAATCTGTCAACCGGAAGTGCGACCTCACTGAATGGTTCCCCCCCAATTTTTCACGATTTTCTTTTATATTTTGTATAGTATCTATATACAGTAATGCCTATCAATTTTATTTGAAATAGTTTCCCGGGGAAATTGATTTTTTTGGATTTCATTGGGTTCTGCAAGAGCTGTAGTGCAATTAAAATCTTACCTCTAATGTGCCATTTTAGTAGAATGTATGGCTTTACCATATGTTAATATTATATGTATATTAAAATCTTTTGTACAGAATTGGGAAATTGATGCCGGTTACTTGGACGTGCGACTTTAAACAATAAGTTTTTTTCTGTTTTTTAAATGTGAAAGAAGTTGTTCCGTTCAACTAAAATCTTTAGTAAACTACAAGTTTTAAGAATATCAATTAATTAGAATTGTAATTATAGACGTAAGAGAAAATCGTGTGATCGTTTCACATCAGATTCGTACTCTTTTTCTTTTTTTAGTGAACTTCACAGTAATTTAGTCTTTCATGATCCAAAAATTAATAAAGGGGAAATAAAATTTTTAAGAACTATCATAAAATAGTTTCAGAAATTATTACTTCAATATTTATTCAATATTTGTAAACCACTTATTATTTAAATAAGATTGTTTATTTGTTGTCATTAAGATTTGAAAAAAGTTTTTAAATATCTATTTTTCTAGATCATGTTGGTCTTGTCAAACAGCTGTTTAAAATATTACGTAATTTTTTCACCCATTTTTTCTTTATTTATTTCTTATTTGTTAAAAATGAAGGTGATAATTTACAGCTGATATCACATACCGCCTTTTTAATAGTTTGTGGAGAGAGAGAGAGCGACTGAGAAAGAGGGGGCGGGGGGTTGAGAAAGTGCCACGCTATATTAGTACGTTTTTCAAATAAAGAATGTTGTGGATAAGAAAAATTCTAATTGTATTTCCATTGAGTGGGATTATAGTCGCTGAAGTGGGTCGTGGAAATGAATAGAATGATCGGAATTTTCCAGGCTCCAGTTTAGCCAACACAACAACTCGGTTCCAATTGTAGCGTTTACGGACGGACTATCTGAAGAATTTCTTTTTCTTAACTTGGTTGAACAGTATTAACAGTATTTTCTATTTTTTTCTTTACTTGGGGTAGTGAAGGCTGTCGTGTCAGATTTTCGATTTTTTTACTCTCACCCGGAAATATATGTTTTGAGGTGCTCTTAATATGAAAAAAAATAAACGTTTTTAGGACTGGTCTTTTTGTGTGTGTGTGTATGAACAAAATTCCCTAAAAACTAAAATCCTAGGTGACATTCCGTGTACGATCATCGCAAGTTACACAAACTTTCGGTCAAGTTGTCTCAACCGGAAGTATCTCTTTACTGTATTGTGTCTCTCTCTAAAATTGTTACAATGATTTTCTTTAAATTTTGTATGCCTATTACACACATATAAGTACTTATTTACCTACTACACTCACTTTTGAATTGTGAAGCCGGTAGCCGAGTTTGAAAGCGCCGGCCTGAGGCGGTGCAAATTGTAAGTTCAATCCCAGTGTGGGGCACTATCACTTTTGAGTATGTAATCCACAAAGCCCGTAAATGTAATCTATGATTTTGCCCGTCGTAAAGTAAATCAATGCCTATTTTATCCGGCAGGCTTTAACGTCCAAGTACCAAATTAGGTGTCGTGGACGGCTGTCGTAATACGCTTCATGTGGTTGATTCTGTCCGGTTTCAAATTCTCATCCATTATCAGAATATAGTGCTATCAAATTTCTACAGCGAGTTGACTTCAGTTACTGAGTTTCTATGTTTTAAGTTCCACCATGATTGATTGCTTGATGCGGGATTATATTAATATCAATTAGACTGTAAAGTGTAAGCAGTTAGTAATTAGTATACTAATATAATCTACTGCATACTACAATTCATCAGTGTGGTGAATGAGGGAAACTTGAAAATTGAATTCTCTACACAAACTTGGTGTATAGTTGATAAGGATATCTTTGCTTGATATAATTATACCTACTTCCATTTAAGCTGGTTCCTTGTTTTGGACTGTATCGAATTGGGTCTCATTAAACAAAAGAAAAACAATCTTTTTCGAAAAGCCAATAATCACAAAACGTGTATTTCCTTTAAATGAAAATAAAAATGAAATCACAAAGAAAAGGACTTAACCGTACGAAAAATTGAAATACAGGCGCTCCAAGTGATATGCTTGAACAGGGTTTACAACATTTTACAAAATAGGATTTTGGACAACCAATCCCCATTTATACCACCAAAAAAAATCTGGTGTGAAACATTCACACAACTTTCTCTTACTCCTGTTCTCAAAATAATAATTGACAAATGTTATAGTTTGTGTATCAAATTTAATGAAATTCGTCGAAAACTGTTAAGTAAAAGCGCACTTCCGGTTTACTAATTTTCTTGAAACTCGGAATTTTGGCCATCTATTTAGTTCTAATTAAGTTTGTTTGGATGATAGAATTGTATAAAACTATGATAGCACTTTAGAGAAAAACATAACCACTCCCTCCCCTAAAAGTGCCCTTAAATGAATTTTCCCACAGAAATGTTTTAAATGAAAGTTGTAGATCTTTGTATGTTTAGTTTATATACATAGTTTCGAGAAAATAATCGGAGACATTTCTGAGAAAATCTAGAAAAAATTAAAAAAAATCATTTGTAAAGTGTTGAAATAAACGCACTTCCGGTTATCCGATTTTTTAGCTTTACTAAGTTTGTAAAGTGTTGAAATAAACGCACTTCTGGTCATCCGATTTTTTCAAACATGGAATTTCTACGACACATCTAATTCTAATTAACATTATTTAGATGAAAGAATTGTCTAATAAACTGAAATAGTGCTTGAGAGGAAACCGTAACCACACCCCTCCTTCAAAAGTACCCTTAAATGATTTTTCCGGAGAAATGTTTTAAATAAAAGTTGTAGCTATTTGTATGTGTAGTTGATGTACCAAGGTTCAAGAAAATCATTGGAGCTATTTTTGAGAAAATTGCAAAAAAGTAAAAAAAACAACTAGTAAAGTGATATTTCCGGCTGAGGAATTTTGATAGATAACGTACTGTCAGATGCCATGGTGATACCTAAACGGAATATCAAGTTTGAACAGTCTACGATTTTTCATTTTTGAGCTATACTGTTCACATACATACATACATACATACATACATACATACACACAGACACACACACAGACCATTTGCTAAAAACCACTTTTTTGGACTCAGGGGACCTCAAAACGGATATTTCCGGTGAAAACTCGATATCGAAAATTGACACGATTACAATACTTCCTCTTGCGAGGAGTAAGAGAAAGTAATCCCGGGAAAATTGATTTTTTGGGGAGTTCCTGGGGGAGCAGTAACGTTAAGCTTTCCTCTAAAGTACTACTTCAATTCCATGTACAGTTCTATCAATTATATAAATTTAGTATACATTACAACCATTACTAGAATTCTAAATTTGAAAAAAGCAGTGTTAACCGGAAGTACAACTTAATGTAAATAGGTTTTTGAATTTTTTGGAATTACCTGAAATATATCTCTATAATGATTTCTTTTAAATTTGGAATACTATGTGCACAGATATAAACCTAATCACTTTTATTTGTATACCTAAATTTATAAGAGTTAAATTTCAAATATATTTGGGGTTGGTTCTATGTTATAGGCGCGCTCTTCACTTTCCCACCTTCTTGGATAGGAAGGTTGGTACTTGACCCTTCCCTTCACGACCTCTATATTTATGTCAGGGCAAATGAACGAAATTTGAAGTTTTAAGAAAATTTGTCATTTTATATATATTAATTGTAGGTATTAATTATAGTAAGAGAAAGTGGTGTATGTGTTCCGCACTAATTACTTTCTCTTACTCCTAGTTAGAGGAAGTATTGTAATCGTGTCAAATTTTCGATATCGAGTTTTCACCGGAAATATCCGTTTTGAGGTCTTCTGAGTCGAAAAAAGTGGTTTTTAGCAAATGGTCTGTGTGTGTGTGTGTGTGGTGTGTGGTGATGGGTGATATGTGTGTCATTAATGTATGTTGAAACAGGACAAGCTCAAAAACGAAAATCGTGGAACAGTTTCAAACATTGATATCCGTTTTAGTAATCACCATGGGATCTGACAGTACGTTATCTGTACAAAAATATCCCACACGGAAGTACCACTTTACTAGTTTTTTTTGTTACTTTTTTTGAAATTTTCGACAAAAATGGCTCCAACGATTTTCTTGAAACTTCGTATATAAACTAGACATGGAAAGATCTAATCTTTTATTTAAAACATTTCTCTGGGAAAATTCATTTAAGAGCACTTTTATGGGAGGGGTGGGGTAACAGCCTCCTCTAAAGTGGTGTCATAGTTGATTATACAATTCTATCATCCAAACAAAATTAATTAGAAATAAATAAATGGCCAAAATTACAAGTTTTTTAAGAAAATTAGTAAACCGGAAGTGCGCTTTTACTGAACAGTTTTTTCAGTTTTCGACGAATTTCGTTATATTTGGTACACAAACTATAAACTGTAACCTATATAATCTTATGTCAATTATAATTTTGAGAACAGGAGCAAGAAAAAGTTGTATGAGTGTTTCACACCAGATTTTTTTTTTTTTCCTAAAGTGCCATTTCAAAATTATTATTCAGTTCTACCAACTTATATAATTTAACTGAGAATTAAGTATTATGTGATACGTATTTATGTTTAAGTTTAAAGAAAAACTTTGGAGCCGTTTTCAAGAAAATTACGAAAAACTAAAAAGAAAAAACATTCACTAAAGTTGCACTTTACGGTTGTTGGATTTTGTCCGAAATCTTCTTGTCTTATGCGATGATAGCACCTAAACGTAATACTAAGTTTGAGCTTTCTACGACTTTTCGTTTTTGAAATATTTTGTTAAAGCGCACATTTTTTTCGTATTCAGGGACCCCAAAACCTGTATATTCCCGTGAAAACTCAATTTCAAAAATCTGGCACGTCGTAATTGGATTTTAAACAAATTTGGAATACTAGCAAAGCTTTGAATGTAACTTAATATAATACCAGTGGCCGAAATATTTATATCCTTTAGAAGTGGTATTTTAGAGTTTATTTTATAAAACTTGTAGTTGCCCAGAACCCCTGAGGAGAAAAAAAATCAATTTCCCTCGAAAAACGTCACAAATAAAAAGAGGGCAGCTATTTCCGAATTTTTGTGTTTGTAGATAGTTTACGAAGTTTGAAGTCGCCATGAAGAATACCATTCAATATAGTCGCGTTTCTGGTTGGTGGTTTTTTGTCAGAAGTTTTTCTAAAAAGGGTCTCACAAGTTTGTACACTGTGCGATTTTCTATTTCGAATTTCTTTTGTTCACACATACAAACACACACACACAGGGCACCTTCGAAACACGAATTTCGGTGAAAACTCAATTTCGAAAATTTGACACGACTTGCGCAATGCTGCCACACTTACCTGCTGTAAAGAGGTAATAAATAATTCTCAAATATTTATTGCATTTTACAAACTAAATAAGATGTCTATAGATTAAGAAGTAATCTCTCTAATAGTATCATCAGATTGCTCTCTCTTGGCTATCCTACCATACTGAGAGAGTTGGGTTCCAGAGTTACTTCTGGAAGTAATAACACTCTGATATCTTTTGTCCGCTATTGATCACCATCATCCTTTTACTTATATCAGTTGTTGCCAACTGTGCTTTTGTCACAGCTAATATCCCCTAACTTCTTCGGCTATTACTTCCGTCTAAAAAAAAAAAAGAAAAAGTTATCTCTTTCCATTTCATTGCTTATTTCTTTTTATTTTAAGATGCCTCATTTGCTCCCCCGCTCCCATTGTACACCATTTATGGTAAATTTCCTTTTTAAAATATTAAATTTTATCTTTAAATGATGACAATTGCTCTCTTCCTTCAGATAATTAATCTGTTTAAAAGTTCATTAAAGGGCTAAAATATCCTAGCTATCGATTCGATTCGATTAGTCGATTTTAATTTAAGCTTTTATATTGGTTTCAAAAACAATTGTTAATTAAACAGAGATTGCTCAGTCCTTGTGAGGATTAGAAAAGTGTTTCATTAAAGCTAACCAATAGAGTGGTTAATGGAATTCCATTCCCTTTTTAAATTTTGAATTTATAATGTGGTACCAGCCGCGCAAACTCATACTAACGGATATTTGCTGATAATATAAAATATATAAATAGGTCACCCTCCACTGTTCAGTAGGTTTGACCTATATATATTATTTCGAGCCATTGTGACCTATAGAAAGCATGTAGGTTACAACATTGTACATAATATTAAAGTGACATTTTAGAAGGAAGCTTAACAATGCTACTCCCACAGAACTGTCTTAAATTTTATTGTAAAAGTGTTTCAAAGTGAACGTTTAACATGTATCTAGGGTTAAAGGATAGGGGTTTAAAGAAAAGTATAAGATCCTTTTTCTAGATAATCGCTAAAGAATAAAGGAAAAAACCATGCAATAATGGTTATGCTGTAAACATCTTGCCGTCCAACGTCTCCAAGTTATTCAACATAAATTATTGTTTATTATTAATTTGCGAACGGATTTTATTAATAATTACGCAGTTAAACATGCCTTTAGTAGATATGAGTGTGGGTAACGAGTGTAATAAGCAGATTGGTGAAGCGTCTAGCTTAAGATGTCACATGTGTTGCCTCTTTGTACATGGGTCTACTGAATGTCAGGATTGAGTAAGACCGAAATTAAGTCTGTGGGATTGAAGAGTAATAAGTTACTTTTTATTTGTAATAAATGTGCTGGTTCTTCTGATTCATCTAGTGCTGCTAATGTATATCAGCTGATCCTTTCTCTGAAAGAGGAAATTCAACATCTCAAGAATGTATTAGTTACCCATCAATCTAACAGTTCCTCCAGTGATTAGGGGAATCATTTATTGCAGAATATAATGATAGAAAAAAACGTGAGAGTAATATCTTGTTTTTTTGTATAGAAGATGATGCGAATATCAGGTTAAATCATGACAGAGAGCAGATAACTTCCAAATTAAGGGAACTACAGGTAAAAGATGATCTGTTATCTCAAGATTTCAAATATATGCGAGTTGGTAAAGCTCCTTCAAATAAGAAAAGACCCATCCGTTTGGTGTTCGGTGATGGTTCAATTGCTAGAAGAATTTTAAGATTCAAGAAGAATATCCCGTGGGAAGCCTCCTACTCAATTGGGTATGACCAAACTTTTCAACAACGTAAGTTTTTGGCTGAACTCAGGATAACCTTGGACAATAAAATAAAAAATGGAGAGAATGTAACAATAAAGTACATCAATGAAGTCCCGAAAATAGTTAATAATATTTCAAAAAACTACTAAATTTTTCATTGTATTATCAAAATGTTAGAACTAGTTCTAAAAGTGCAGGTGGTGGTGGATTGCTTGCAGTTAATACCAAATATTCTAGTTTTGAAATTCCTGTGATAAATAATAGTATAGAACATATATTTGTATGCTTTGTGTTGTCTTTCAAGATAATTATTGGCTGTGTTTATATTCCTCCAAATACCAACTTTGATGCATATAGTAGTCATTTTGATGAGCTTGAGAGAATTGGTAATTTTTATAAAGTCAATAATTTTATTTTAATGGGTGATTACAACATTCCAAATATTAATTGGCCTTCTGATCATAATTACATTCAGTGTTTAGAAGCTAGTGTAGTAATAAAATTGCCAACAAATTAATCCATTTTATGTCATTACATATTCTAAGACAAATTAACTCAGTTAAAAATGAGTACTCAAATATATTAGATCTTGTTTTGACAAACCTACCCTCATACAAATGCATGCAAGTATGCAGTGAGGAATCTATTGTCAAGTGTGACCCGTACCATCCTAGTCTTTCAATTGATTTAAATATAAAGAGTTTTTATTCTTGTAGTTATAGTCGATCCGTAAAAAACTTTTATAAAGCTGATTATGATCCATTAATTCTTACATATCTGAGATGAACTGGGATTCTGTATTTCATAAAAATAATCTAGATACTAAAGTAAAAAAATTCTATTCTATTCTATTCGATGCTCTAAACCTATACGTCCCAACTTCCAAGGTCTCAAATCCATTTTATCCAGTCTGGTTCTCTAATGAATTAAAATTTCTTATTAGTAAGAAGAAATTCATTCATAAACTTACTAGATCATTAAATAATTATCGTATTTATTCTGATCTTAGAAAGCAATGCAAAAAAATTTCCCAGGCATGTTATCGTGACTATATTCAATCTGTTGAATCCTCTATTCAAAAGGATTCCAGATACTTCTGGAATTATATCAAAAATTTCCAAACAAACCCCTTTATTAACTCAACTAGATGATGTTAGTTGTGATACAGACTCTGGCATTGCCAATCAATTTGCCAGTTATTTTTCTGGTGTCATCTATAGATCCTTCATTACCTAATTCTATGTCGTTCTTGAATTCTTCTATTCTTGCCCATGAACTTAGTATAAGTTATGATTCTGTGATGTCTAAAATAAACTCATTAAAATCATATTCTTCCATAGGTACCGATGGTATTCCAGCGCTGCTTCTCAAAAATTGCTTGTCACTCGCATTTCCTCTTTATCTTCTTTTTAATCATTCGTTGAGTACTGGTGAATTTCCTGCAATCTGGAAACATAGTTATGTTGTACCAATTTATAAATCTGGTGATCGTAAAAATGTAAAAAATTACCGCCCTATTAGCATATTATCTGTAATTCCAAAATTCGAAAGTTTGATTTATGATATTATATCTCCACCATTACAACATTTGATTATTCCTGAACAACATGGCTTTATGCCGAAGCGTTCAGCAACCACCAACTTACTAACCCTTCAACAATCTATCCTTACAGCTTTTGAATCTAATCTCCAATTGGACGTTATTTATTTAGATGTATCTAAAGCTTTTGATTCTGTAAACATAAATTTACTTCTGATTAAGTTGGACTCATACGGTATTTCGGGAGTTCTTCTTACTTGGTTCCGAAATTATCTCACCAACCGATTTCATACTGTCAAGGTTCATTCTTCTTTTTCCTCATACGATTCAAGCTACCTCAGGTGTGCCTCAGGGCTCGCATTTGGGACCTCTTCTTTTTATAATTTTTATGAATGATTTATGTAATGCCATGTCCCTTTTCTTTGCTGATGACTTGAAATTATTCTGTGAAATAACATGTTCACAAGATTTCTTGCGTCTCCACATTCAGCGTGGAGAGGAAATAATCTTTATGATTGGCGGGTAATTTATTTGGCTGTTTTTTGAAGAAGTATTTAGTTCGCTTCAATAATTTTTGTTGAAGAATTTATTTGATTATAAATCAGTTGTTTGTTTTTACATCTGGTAAATTACAAATACTAGGAAAAATCAACTGATTTTATCATACATTTGGTCTCAAGGAGAAATACACACATACAAACTCACACACTTAAAACTATTGCCTTTCTGATAAAGGACTAAAAACCACATTCATTACCTTGCCCTTGATGTGCCATTTAGGTGTTGCTTTAACTTCTCCTCTGTTCCTCCTCTGAAAGTTCTTCTCCTCTGTTTAAACATTTACATACAATCCATTAAAACAGGAAATTACTTACTTATTTAAACAATTTTGCTAATATTAATAATAGAGCTATTTCCCTCTTGAAAACGATTATTTTACTCTCAGTTACATCATTACTTAAATGAGCGCGGGGGGGGGATCTAAGTTAAAGTATCTTTTTACCAATTACGGTCGCTTCGAATTTTCGATATCGGAGTTTTCACCGGAAATACACGTTTTAGGATCTCAGAGACAGAAAAATTAGCTTTTAGGACAGGGTCTGTATCATCATGGTGTGTATGTGAAAAACGTATCTAAAAACGGAAAATTCGTAGGAAGTTCCAACTGGGTATTACGTTCAGATACCACCACCATGGAATCTGACAGGAAGTTATCTTTTAAAAATTACACAATCGGAAGTACCACTTTATGCTACTGAATTTTATAGTTTTTTTTTGTTGTGATTTTCTCTAAAATGGTTCTAACGATTTTTTTTGTTTATACATGGTACTGTCCTAATTACACAATACAATAACTTTACAATAGGTTTTATTGAAAAAAACATTTTTCTAGGAAAATTCATATAAGGGGGAAGGTAGTTTTATGCTTTCCTTTAAAGTGCTGTCTTAGTTTATTAATACTATTCTATCAAATTCCGGGTTTGAAGAAAGTAGGTTGACCGGAAATGCGTCTTTATTAAGCTAACAGCTACGTATTTCATTTTTCTGCGATTTCTCCTACAAAAACACTGTCAGATTCATGTATTCTATATACAGAGGCATATCATATTTTTTTTTTTAAACTTTTTACCAAGAAAATTTCATTTACGGAAGTTTTGGTGGAGAGGAGACACTTTTCTCGAAAAAGTCGTTTTATTAAGTTTTAGTTTCTCCCTGTTATATAACATTGAATACAAATAAATATTTAATAAAAATTATTGGTTTGAAGAAAATTTCTCAATAATCACAATGCAAAGTGCAGTAAGAGAAAGTGGTGTGAAGTGTAGCACACCAGATTTCTTTATATAAAAGAAAAAATTGCAAAAATAACACTTTTAAATTTTAACAGCGTAACAAGAATATAAAACCATATTTGCTATCAGTAGTTGTAAAACTCTTTATAGTATTTGTATTTGTGCAATATTATTATTCGTTTCTTTCGATCTATTTACCATGGTGATAGTAACGTTAAATATATTTTATTTTTATCTTTAAATAAACCAATATGTAGGTTAGTATTTTTTTTTCCTTTCCAATAAATATAAAATTGGGATTTCGTGAGTTTGTTGGATTTATTTTATTAAACTTTACCGGGAAAAAATAAAGTGTGCAGTGTAAAAAAAACATAAGTGCGCATTTTTATATGTTTTAAGGTAACTACCTGAGTACAAATTTTTTTTTTTTTTTTTTAAGAAATGGTACGTACGTGTGTGTTTTTAAACTTTCCATGTAGGTATTATCACCGCATCTGATTCGAAGGTTTCGGATAAAAATCCATCAACCGGAAATAAGACATTACTATATATTTTTTTTGCATCAATTTTTCGTGATTTTTCTTGGAAATAACTCCAACGATTTTTCTTTAAACTTCTATACTATTTGCATACATGATTCCCTATCAATTTTATTTGGAACATTTTTGCAAGAAAATTGTTCTTTTCTTTTTAGGAAAACAGTAGCGCTAAGCTTTCCTCTAAAGCACCACTTTATGTATGATTCTGCCACATATATATAGATATATATAATATTTATTATATTTATTTATTTATTTGAAGTTTAAACGGCAGCAAATAGTGCCACAAGCAAATATGAAAATTCTGTATAAAAAATGTATATACAATAAAAAGAAGAAGAAAAAAAATAAAATAAAATAAAAATAAAAATTACAGAGTTGAGAAGCTACCCAGTGGTAGCACTCCAATCAACTTTGTCACTCACTGTCACTAGCACTGTCATTACAGGGTTGTTGGGTAGAATGCGGGATGAGAGGCGTCGTACTAGAGGATTGGGGTGTGAGGATAG
>JAAEAF010013030.1:0-12259 GCA_011037195.1 Triatoma infestans
ATGGCTGAATAGCCGAAGTCATGGCGCAGGAAAAAAGTATAAACGTTTATCACTTCTATTTGAAACATTTCTTTCATGAAATACTGGTTTTTAGAGATTTCCGAGGAATCTAGAAGATTTCAAATTTTATTGGGTCTTGTTCAATTCTATTGGCCGCAGTCTTGGGACTATAATGTTATCATTTCAACTACTACCTGCCGTAGGTAGGTATTTACCTCCTCTATATTTGTGGAAAACTAGTAAAAATTTCTAGTTCAATGAAAATTTTTCCATTTTCTAGTAGCAGTAACTGGAGTGAGTAGAATGATGTGAGTATTCCTGGACAGCATAATTTACAATGCCATCACTTTTATTTGAATTATTGTTTCCAGCAAAAATCGATTTTAGAGTTCTGGCGGAAGATGTGATAACAAGTTTTTCAATAACTTCTATTTCAATATATCACCATCCATCATTTACAAAATATTCTAACAGCATCCTACTTTAATAGAAATTCGAAATTTGAATACCATTTTCGTTAATTATTAATTTTATAATAAGATTGTGAAAATTACTTTAAGAGAAAATTGGTGACGTCACACTATATTTTTTTATTATTATTCTCTTTAGTTGAATAATCTGCATTCCGGTCTGATTTTTGAAATTGATTTTTCACACAACATTTCAACATTGTGGGTGTTTATACTCGTATAGTGTGCCTACTTTTTGTATTTACCTTATCGCTCTCTCTTTTTCTCTCTCTCTCTTGTGTGTGTGTGTGTGTGTGTGTGTGTGTGAGGGTGCGTCTGGTTGTTTGTGCGTATTATCTCTCTCTTTGTCGCTCCTTATGGGTGTGTGTTTATTTTAGCGTCTACGAAAGGAATAACTACAGGAAGTTAAGCTTGTTATTCCGTTTGGGAATCACAAAAGGATAAAAAAAAAGATTAAATGGAAAGAACTGAAACGCCTGGAAAAGATTTTCTCAAAAAGGCCTCAAACGTTTTCCGCCAGACTTACTTTACCTACAATATATAGTAAAGATCTACACATTTCGTCAAGGAAAATTCATTTTACTGGACGTTCCGGGAGAACTACAGCTTTACAGTGTTGGGGCAGTTAAATATTTAGTAATATTTGAATAAAATTGAAGAAAAAGTCCTGTGAGTGTTTCACATCAGATTTCTATCGTTTATTTGTCTAAAACTGTTACCCCAAGTGGAGATATTAGGTCTGCGTCAGTTTTTCATGAATTAATCATTTCAACATCTATACAGAAGGAAATTCCTTCTGCAGTGTGCTAACTAACCAAATACTTATTAGTAATTTTCATGGTTCTTCTCAGAAAGCAATTAGCTATATATGTCCCTAAAATTCGCCTTAAATTACAACAGGGCTTCCAAAAAAAAAAAATTCGCAAAGTAACATTCAAGGAGTTAGATTAGTACCAAAGGGAGGGACTTTAACCCGGCACAGCAGCCAGATAATTAGGCTTATCGTACCAATCTCTAACAATCTAGTACAGGTAACTTTCCTTTTTCATAAGTTCAAGAGTTTTCCCAACTAGTTCTTTTGGTGCCAAAATGTCCTCTGTTATCAACGTGCCAAAGATCTCGTAGCGCAAACTATAGATAGCAACGCTATCCAATAACAGGGTTGCGTCCTGACACAGTCTGCAAATTGGTTCTGAATTAAGTAACCCCATCTTGTGCAGATGTTTCTTGAACTTGCCGTGCCCCATAAGTAGGCCTGTTGGCAGATAAATCTGGCTCCTGGTGGGTCTCGCAGGTTCTGTGTTTGCACAGTCTCGGCAGGGTTACCTTGCTGTGCCTAGTCCCCGGACTTAGTCTCCTGTACCGGTCATGCTTCCTCCGGAACTTCAGAGAGTTAATGAACTTTTCATTATGAATATCGAGTTTACTACATTTAAAACAAAACAAAAAAAATATTCTTAGGAATGAAACAATGCCTTATAATGAGCCGTAAATCTGATTCAGTTCAGAAATAATGTGAATGATTATTCGGAAGTAAGAATGCTCGATTTACACGGGCAAATGATTATTTATGTATATATACTGGTTAACAATTAAATTGCAGTAAATCCTCTGCTATGAATAACGTCAATTTACTGGGCCAACTAGCTACTGACATAGTGGCTATTGACTTTTCATCGGTGAATACTATTTAATGAAATTTTCCTTATTATGACGTAGACTAAGGAGAAAAACTGTATCTGCAAACAGTAAGAAACGAAAATAAGCTGTGAAATACTACTCTTTTGGAATTCTCACATTTGTGGTCAACGAATTTTCCTAAAAAGATCTGATCGCTAGCAAAGTGCCAGTTTCAGCTTTCTGCGGTTTTCCATTTTTGAGTTATATTCACCACGCATACACATGCACACTTAAACACGTCACAAAATACACGTGTAGCTCATTTCAAGTAAAAAAAAATACTTAGTTGGAGACCGGAAGACCCCGAGATATTTCCGGTGAAAAATCAGTTTCAAAAATTTGGCGCGATCGTAATAGTTCCTCTTTTTTAGTTTGTTGAGGGCTCATGTCTGGGACCATCAACATTGATCTATTGTATCTCTCTGGTGCCGAAGGTGAGCTTGCTCAACTACAGCACCCTCTCCAAGTTGACTTCCCTAAGAATCCCAGAATCCTGGAGGGTTTTAGGGTGGGTATTTCCCCTCCGCTTACTGGTAACAACCCAGGCTATAATAGTATGTTTGAAAAAGTGAGTGAGTTAGAGAGAATGAGTGACAGAGAAAGTTCCATAACTCAAAAACAAAAAACGTTTTGATAATCCACTAGAAAGAATTTGACTCGAAGGTTTTGTCAAATTTCTCAATCAGAAAGTTGATTTCTTTTCTTTTTTTTAGTTTCTGGCGATTTTCTCGAAAAACTGTTGCAAGGATGATCTCTAAACGTGACCGACTAACCCACTTATCCATTAACTTTAATTTGAAATATTTTTCAGCGAAATTCATTTTAAATGGGTTGTTGCGCGTAGCTGTGTGTAGATTTGTGTGGATGTTGTGATGTAAAGAGATGTTGTGTGTAGATTTTTCCTTGAATTGTGAAAACTGAGACAAGATAAACAGACAGTTTTGTGATTGTTTCACAACGGCACGTTACAAATAATAGAAACTACTGTCAACGTCCTGGCATTACAGCTAGTTTTGCCAGTTTTACACGAAACAAAATAAATTGTATAATTTGAATATTCTAATGACAGGAAGCGCTTGCGCAGTAAAGCAGCGTGTTGCAAATTTGAATATAAGTTTAAATATGTGGAAAAAAATCGATTACTAATTTATCCGTCGTAAAACTAATTTACGTTCCACCATCAAATGTAAAAAAGAGCGCCAAAATAATGGTTATAATAAAAATATTGGATTCTGAATTATTTCAGTATTGTATTAAAGTGGAGTGGCGAGCGAGCGGGTAGGTAGAAAAGGCGGGAAGAAGATATCATTGAATCGGTGGTGGGGATAGCCCGGAGGCGGTAGAATGCAGTGGAGGCGGGTACTACCAGCTCTTCTCAGTCAGTTGTGTCCGCGGGCAGCAACTATAAACCTGTGTATTATTATTTGTATTTTTCTATTATATTCTATTATTTTTACATTTTGTTTTTGTTAGATTCTATATATATGTATGTGACTGGAAGCTCGGCTCCGGGGGGATAAGAAGAGAAGAATTCCCCCCTTCTGTGTTCCTTAACTTATTTACTTTTTTTTATTAGAGGGGAGGAAAATATTTTTAAAATGTTTTAAGTGATAACTTTTTACTGGTTATTAGAATGGTGCAAATTTGGAAATTGCACAAGATTTTTGAGAATACTTAGTTTTTAGGTGGTACTTTGCATAACGGGTATTTTTGGTTTAGATAAAAATTTTGTTTTTTATTTAAGCTTTTTGAAGTTTTATGCTGAAAAAAAATTTTCAATTTAAATGTGGTATCGAAGGCCGGGTTAGTGCGGGTATATAATATGCCGCCAGCACCCGGCATTCCATGAGTCATGTTCAATGATATGGCTGACAGTACACCGTCAGCCTATTTAGAGGCTTATACCAACCGTACAGGCCTGGAGCTAGTAGAAGGTATATCGGTGGCACCGTTTCTATTGAAAGGATTTTTGATGGGCGTAATAATTGTGGGCGCTGTACTTGGCAATGCTTTAGTAATAATTAGCGTTGTAAGGCACAGAAAGTTGCGTATAATAACAAATTATTATGTAGTATCATTAGCTTTGGCCGATCTATTAGTAGCGTTATGCGCTATGACATTCAATGCAAGCGTCACATTAACCGGAAATTGGCTGTTTGGACCGTTCATGTGTGATGTATGGAACTCTTTAGATGTATACTTTTCTACAGCTTCAATATTACATTTATGTTGCATCAGTGTGGACAGATATTATGCAATTGTGCGACCATTACAATATCCGATAACTATGACACATCGGACTGTATCGTTTATGTTGGCCAATGTATGGGTCTGGCCGGCGATTATCTCTTTTACGCCGATATTTCTCGGTTGGTATACAACTATGGAACATGAAGAGTTTCGTAAAACACATCCGAATATCTGTATATTTGTTGTGAATAAATACTATGCGATAATTTCGTCATGTGTTTCTTTCTGGATACCTGGAGTCGTCATGGTCACCATGTACTTCCGGTGAGTTATTCTCAAATTAATGTTATCATTTATCGTTATCTTTATTTGCTTTTTTAAATGCTGTTATAAAACTGATTTTTTACCGGAAATATACGTATTGAGCTCCTTGGTCCCAAAACGTTAATATTCCTACCGTAACAGGAAGGTTTAGAGGAAATACCTTAATCGAAAAAATGAAATTTACTGAATAAATAATAATAAAAAGATTTTCTTTAAACTTTTAAATACGTACAGACTTGGATATAACTTGGTATCTGAAATATTGTTCTGTCAAAACTTAGTCCATATAGGTTCTGAGAAAGGTGTGATGTAAGGCCCCCTTTAAACTACAACTGTACCACCAATAGGTGGTAACTGTACCAGTTTACCACCTATGTAATGTTGACGAAAAGTAACTATGTTGCTTAAGTTTGAAAGAAAAGGAATCACTTGTTACACAAATTCATATTTCCTGAATAAGCTACTTTTTTGCGTGAAAATTTGCTTTAAAGGTAAAGGAATTGGGGGACATTATCGCACCCTCAAAAGTATCGAGGACTACTGAATTTTAGTAAAAAGTTACGAAGTAAATAAATCTGAACCTTGAAATTGCAGTGAGTAGATGCTCTATTATTATTCGTATTTCTCTTCCTGTGGTCGGAGCATTCAAATCAGATTTTTCGCAAATCGAGTTATCATTGGAAATACTTTCTGTCGTGTGTATGTGTGTGTGAGTATATGAACAGTACAGTTCCAAAAACGCAGGAAATTTTGTTTTGTTCGATAAAAACACCGAAAGTTTCTTTAAAATTTAACTACCTACTCAATTAATCGTACTAACTACATAAATACAATGCTATCACTTTTGATTGACATTTTTTCTCAGAAAAAGTAATTTTAATGGGGTCTGGTGGAAATTCGACGACCCGCTTTTCCAACCAAAGCTGCCATTTTATAAGAGCGCAGGTTCCCTCGGCAGTAAAGACAAGTAATCCTCTTAGATGATTGAACAAAATCTATCAGCAGTCTATTTGACGGTTTAAAGCCAGATTTTCCAAAATTATATCACGGACAAGCCAATTTATTACCCTAAATAAATTTACTACCGGAAAACCTTATCTCAAAAAAATTCGTCAAAGAGAAAAATAAAATATAGCATGAGGTACTCAAACGATTTTACCTCTCTGCACTTCTTAAACTTAAGCTGGTCCAAATTTTCTTCATGCTTTAGTGTTAGCGCAATACAACATTTTAAAATTAAAGTTACTAGAAACTTCAACGTTATGTTTCTGTAAGGAATTTCTAAAGTCAGTTTTCTTATGAAGAAAATGTTCTGAAAGCTTGTATAAATATTTGTGATATCTTTACTGGGATGAAGTAGTATTCATAATTTAGTCGAAATTGTATGAAACCATTAAGAACACTTTGTGATCCCCGAATTGTACTATTGAACATACAATCACTAGAAAGAACAACTTTTTCGAACACATCGGACCGCTGCAGAGGTGAATTTACAATGAGCAAGAAAAATGTCGAAAATCTGATTCTATTCTGATTACTGATATGTCCGAGGATCTGGAGGATAGGTGCAATAAACTCGTATAATTTCCAATGTTACTTTACAGAACTATAGGACGACATGTAGGAAGAAATATTACGAACACAACTTCTGCAGTATATCCTAAAATAAATTTTCAAAGGAGACAAATGTTGTAAATAAAATTAACTGACGTTTCCATGCATTAAATATACTGAAATATAAGAAAATTCTTGGAGTTGACTTTGAAAGAAAACAAGAAACTCAGAAAAAAGAAAGAAGCAATTCACAGTATCGTGTTATTTCCGATTGATCATTTTAATCGGATTCTTACTAATCGCGACTCAACTTTATTTCTAAACTAATATCAACTTCATATTTATTTATTTATATTACTTTTATCGTGCCAAATTTTTGAAATTGAGTTTTTTAACTTACTATACAAGTTTATCGCTTTAACTTGAAAACGATTTTTGGTCAGTTCAGGAGTAGCTGTTTCATTAGTCCTACCTCCCGTTTCAATACAGTTTACGGTTCTACCTTCTTTATAATTCGAAGATCCATTAAATACGTTACTAGAATTCAAAGTTCTGTTAACCGGAAATGCAACTTTAGGAGTAGATTTTCTACGTTTTTTTAAATGGTATTTTAACGAAGTTCCAAGGATTTTCTTAAAACTTGGGATGCTACCTGGGATATAAACTCACCACTTTTATTACAATTTCTTTATGGAAAAGTGTTTTTAAGAGGGATGTAAACACTTAGATCTAAACTGGATAACAGGTTTCTCCTGGGAACTTGTCATTTTTTTATAAACTAAATTATACTAAATTATACTTTTTTATAAACTAAATTATACTAAATTATACTTTTTTATAAACTAAATTATACTAAAAGACAACTAAACGTTTAGTAAAAGTTCAAGTTTGATGAAATTGTCAATTAGAATTGTAATAATTGCAGTAGGATAAAATCGCATGATTGGTTCACAATAGCTTCAATTTTCTGTGGGAGAGTTTTCAGTCTCACACAGATATTTCTGGTGAAAACACACTTAGGAAATTCGGACAAGATAATCAGTTTCTTTATTTTTATTTTCTTTTTTATTTTAATCAAAATAAGTTATAGACTTCATTTATTAAATTTTTCTGTGCTCCTTATAATGCAGAATTTGTTGGCAAATTAATTTGAAATTATATGACTCTAAAATTTTTCCATTATAAGAAATAAATCTCTTATTGGGAACCTTAATTCAGGAGAGTGAAACTTACATTTATTACCTAAATTCACAAATTTGTTAGTTTGTCTTGTGAAATATAAATTAGACTATTTGTTGTGGTGGTTAGTTCCGCAGAGGTGGAAAACATCAGAGATATTTTCCGTGGTAGCCTGCTTCATTTTGTGGTCATCGACCGGTTTCGGGTAACTTACTCTATGCGAGTCTGTGTTGTCACACTGTCTGAAAAACGCATCCTGAAGATGGGCGAACGCCCGAAACCGGTCGATGACCACAAAATGAAGCAGGCTACCACGGAAAATGTCTCTGATAAATTAGACTATACTCAGAAATTTCAACATTTAACCGAGTTATGCTTTTCAATTTTTTTTGTTATCGAAGAATTATAAATCAGTCATTATGTTGATAATTAATAGAAAATTCGTTAAATATTTAAATGGAAAAGGGTCTTTAAAAAATTATAGAAATATTGAGCAACGTTAATTTTTCTCGATTTTCACGTACTTGTCGGTCATATCGATCACGGTTATAGAAAATGTTGAAAAATCGAATGAGCGTGCCCTTCTACGCACATCAAAATTGATATACCTTGTTAAAACTGACCCTACGATAAAATGCCATCAAATATCTTAACAACAGGATAGACTATAGTTGGAATACTGTATCCAACAGGCCTGAAAACCCGGGGCGAATTAATGCTCGGCCGGAATGTTGTAGCGTTTGCGGAGAAAATTGTTCAGATATTTAGACCATTGATCGATGTTGAACTGATTGGTTCACATAAAACTGAACGGTAGCAAGGGCATCGATTGTTAGTTTTTCATTAGTAAAATCCGAGACGACCATAAATTTGCATTATTCGGTTTGATTATAAAATTCTTCGATTATGGGGCAATGCCATCATGTATGCTGTCTTGGAAACCAATCCGAATTTAGATCGCTGTAATATTGAACTCTGTATACTACTACAATAACAGCATGCTTCTTTTTCGTTTAATTCTGACTGGTAAAAATTAAAGAAATGAAGGTTGATCTATCATAGCAGCATTTTTCCGAGCTTTCCTTGAGACTATACACTCAGTTTTCAATTTGAAAAGATCACAAAAAATCATGTAAATTTCCATTAAAAGAAAACAATCCTGCCATATAACTGCAGTAACAATTTAAAATCTATTTCATACATTTATTTTCAGTGAGGATTATAAGTGATTGCCTCTTGAAAGTATTGATTTTACCTCTCTTTTTTTCCAACGAAACTATACTCTTTAGTAAATAATTCAATAGAGAAGTCAATAAATAACTTTTTCATATTGTCTTTGTAACTGGGCGAGAACGAGAGGTTAACAGCCCGGTATATAAATTCTCGATTAGAATTTTAAATCGATTTCTAAACACTCCGTTATGTTTATTTATGGAACAAATACGGTTGGCAATACTGTATTTAACGTTATCTAAATTTATATATAGATAGTACTTGTATTATAAATATTTAATATTTGCTTTATATAAGTTTTATCTGGGCTTACTGATTTGTTATTCTCTGAAATTTCGTAGTATTAGGTCATTAATTATATACAAATCGAAATTGAATTTTAATTATAACAATAAATCTATTGATTTAATTATAACAATTTTATGAAAATTAATTCTTGTTTGCCTCCAAAAACAGTTTATATTTGAATTTATATCAATGACGGACGCTATACATAGTTTTCAAATTTAATATTATTGGAGATCTTTAGTGTAGTGTTTATGTTGGAGAACTCTGGTGTGAAAAAAATCACATGATCTTACTCTTATTGCAGATAATACAATCTTGAAATTTCACACATTTTCTTAAAACTTGGTTATTTTTTGCAAAGTTTTTACGCTTCTGAGAGTAATATAGCGGTGGTAAATGATATATGATGGTTCTCTGCACATGGCATCTAATAATTGAAAGTGATCAACATTGATGTCTAGAAGAGAGCTGTTCGATCAATTGACAATTGACAATTGATATCTTATCCCTCCAAAAACGTTCAAAAATCAATTTTTCCTGGAATTGTTTCAAATGGAAGTGATTAGATTGTATCTGTCTTTTTTGAAACGTAGCATTTCCGATTTTCAAGAAAATCGTGAAAAGCTGGAAAAAAACATTGAATGAGTGCACTCCGATTGACGGATTAGAACTGAATGCTTAATGTCGGATACAAACCTAGTTTCTTGAGGCAATACCAAGTTTCAGGTTCCGGCAATTTTTCGCAAACAGGAGACCATTTTCCCAATCCTTTCTTCGCAAACAGGAAACCATGTACGTGTATTTTAAAAAACAATTTTCAAAATTTGACAAGATCGCCATTATTTTTACTTTAAGAAAACAATGATGGATCTCATTAAATTTGATACATAAACTATACATACACAGACCTATTATTTTTGTTTGAAACTTTCTTCACGAGAAAGTTGAATAAAGGGGGTTTTTTGGAGATTAAGGGTTAACTTAGAAAAGGTTATTTTTATTATATTTAGATTTTCCCATTGAGATAGCATTGAAGATAACTAAACATCTCCTGAGATTTATTGATTTGAGGAAAATTTGCCATTTGTAGCAAGAGAAACACTATGAGTGTTTCACGCCAGAATTTTTTTTTCTTATAGCAGCAGTAGAAAGAAGTAATATTTGACGATAAGTTGGCATACCTTAGTCGATTCAAATACATATTTTTATCCTCAACTCGCTATTGATTTAGATTAGCGTATCTAAGAAATCTTCTAAACATAGATAGTCTCTCCAATAAAAGAATCCAAGCTGTCACTTTGCTCATTGCAAAATTATTAAACAATAAAATTGACTGTTTCGATATTGTAACTCTAATAAACTTCTACGTGCCGTGTTATAATAGAAAAAATAACATTGCATTTAATGTCAATTATGAAAAGTATAACTACTCAAAATAGTTATAGTTATTATAAAACATAATATACATAGTTTTGTATATAGTCTATACATTAATTCACTATCATTTATATCTATTTATTATTACTTTTTACTTATAACGTTTAATATTATTAATATTTAATATGCAATTGCCTATAAGTATGAATTAACAAATAAATAAACTCTAAAACCTTTCTATTTCTCTAACATTCCCAGTATACTAACATTAAATAACATTCCCAGTAACAATCCTATCCCGCCTGCAGACTACGTACTAGAACTTGGCTTATGCCTGGACTAAAGACTTACATCGATTTCAACGAAGAAAACAAACCGATGTATGGTCTGCCCAAAAATCCAACCGTTCTTCCAACATCCTTATTCTAAATTTCTTCATGGAACAACTGTTACTAAAAGTCCCCGCTTATATCCCAGGATACTTTCATCAAGTTCATTTTCCAAGAAATTGTTACTCAAGAGAGTCTTTTTCAATGATTACCAAATGTAACAGGCGAAAATGTCGAAAAGTTTTCAGATGAAAAGCGAACAAATTTTCCTCACAACTTATGCGGATAGAAAACAATTTTTCAAATATCATTCCATTCCATTTAAAATAGAAAATTCCCCTGAATTGGTAAGGAAATTTCAATCAAGATTGAAATTACTTTTTAAAAATCAAACAGCAGTTTCTATATTAAACTTGAACAAATTATCTTGTTGATTAAACAGCTGACAATCAGCTGATTCGCTCAGGTGATTTAATGAAATTAAATTGCACAGATTGATGTCCAACATTTCACTATTTATTCTTTAATTGATTTTCCACTATAAAATGACTTGTTACTGCAATGAATTCAATGTAAATAAAGTTTTAATTTATTTATTTATCTTAATTTAAACATTTTATTGTGAAATAAAACCCAAAAACTCTAGTGTGAAAACAATTGATTTCTCCCCTGTACTTCTCATACTATTATTTCCACATCTAATTAAAACAACTTTTCAATCTTGGAATTTTTAATTTATTTTGCTTTCAATATTATAAGGTTGAGGAACCGTTAACTTTAAAATAAAAGTGATAGGTCTTTATTATTATTATTATTATTTTTAATTTAAGGCCCGTCAAGATCCATGGTCATTGGCGCCCGGAGCTTTCTCAGTGCACTGCCGGCCTCCAGACAGTGTTCTCCGTTACAGGCAACACTGTCCATCACCGGATAGTGAGCGTAGAGGCTTCTAGGAAGAAAAAATCTAAGGGTAATACATCTGGCCTCGAACCCGGGTCCTCCGCGTGGGAGTCCAGTACGCTAACCACTTAGCTATTCCCTTCTCAGAGAGGTCTTTATTAATATAATTAAAGTAATGCCTATTTTTTCAGGCGGGCTTATCGTCCAACTACCAAATTAGGTGTCGAGGACGGGGGCGGAAGCACCTACTTTACTGTTAACATTTTTCATACCAATATAAAATTTAGCAGTTATATGCGGAACTCGAACTGGCGTCCTCCCACTTACAAGTCCATGCTCATAACCACTACACCAACACCCGCCCCTCTTTATTAATATAATAAAATTATATGTATTTGTATAATGTACAACATATACCTGTTACAAGATAGTGTCCAGAAATTGACTTCCATGGGTATCTGCAAAGTTAGGTGTTTATTTTAAAATAACCACATCTGTACAATATAATCATTCTATCATCTATATAATATTAACTTATATTAAATAATTATATAATAGAATTTCTGATTTGAAGAAAAATTATTTGTAATTCCAAGACTTAATAGAATAGAGTACTGATCTTCTTTTTTGTAATTTTAACCGAAAACGGCTCCAACGATTAATATCTTTAAATTTGGGAATACTAGCTGGGTCATGTATGGGAATACTAGCTGGGTCATGTATGGGAATACTAGC
>JAAEAF010013031.1:0-11582 GCA_011037195.1 Triatoma infestans
TTATTCGGGTGCCAAATGGCGTGGGACCTAAGCCTATGTGGCTTTTATCCCCCTGATACCCCCCATGTTTCCTTAATTGATCTCCCCCGGTAGCTTACCGGTTAATCTACAATATCCCAAGATATCCCTAAACTCCAACTCGCCCAAGCAATCCTGCGAGAGTGGTGCCCTCCCAAATATGCGAAACCTAGTTCCAGCGAAACCGGGACACTGACATAATAAGTAGTGGTACACCGTTTCCCTAACTCCGTCATCGCAGTTCTGACACGTCCTCCCTACATTAAACAAGTGACTGTCCGTTATAAGATCTTCCTAGGACTTGTTAAAGCTGTATTTGAGAGCCATTATATTGGAGTGCAGGCACAATACATAAAAAAGATAAACAGTATATAGCTCTCCTTACAATAAATAAATAAATAATAAATAAAACTTAAAAGAAAAAAAAAATAACTAAAAAAGAAATTCTAAATAAAAGTAAAAAGCACATGTTTATTTTGTAATATTTGTAAGTTACAAAAGTTTTAGAACTGTGTGTCGTATGTACACCAACTTACAAACATACACAATTGGCCTAACGCACGCACATCCAAATACCACCTGCCGTGAAGACCATTTACAAGGATAAAAAGAAGGATTTTACCCTGAGGTAAGACGTTTAACTAATCTATTTCAACGCCTCGGTACAAAGTGTCCCAATGATAGATCGTATACTTGGTATATATATATATTCACCTTCTGCCCACCCCTATTTACCACATTCTCTTTACTATATATTTTACATCATCTTTCCTATATACTATATAATACTAGCTATATTATAAATTATCATCATATAAAGTATTAAGACAATCTTTATGTATAGTATTTTAAATAGACGATATATACATATACACTTTGTACTAACCACACTGTATTTATTGTAAACTGTTAGCTACGTCATCAAAACCACTAATTAATCAATCTATCACTTCTTATTTTACCTTCAGAACCTTATATATTGGTATGTATGTATGTGTATGTGCAGATGGGATATATGTGCCTACACTTTCAAAATTTAGTTGTTTTTTTTTTTTTAAGTAATAATTTGTTTACTTTTTATTGTCGTAAAAATCCAACACAATTGAGTAATATTTTTGTTTTTCAGTTCTTTTTTTGCGTTTGTTTCAAAAACATCTCGTAACGATTTCCTTAAATTTGGCATGCTATGTGCACGTGATTATCGTATGGACCAGCCGATGAGTTTTTAATCTGCTAGTAGATGAAGATTTGGTAATTATGAGAAGTTTCTAGCGTCAAGTACCTGGGAATGTATCTATTTTGTGTAAAGACGATCTTGAAAAAGTGTTCCAACAATATATAAATGTTTATATAACTTGTATTGATTCCGGGAATATTGCTTTTATAGGGTCAGACCCACCTCTCAAATGGGGTTGGTGCATCATTAAGAAGCCAATATTGTACCCTTTGACTAAGTAGTACACTTTCATAGAGATATAATGGAGTTGATGAGGAGTAAAATTGGGATTGATTAATTAGACGAGATATGAAGACAATGTTATAATATAACTATAAGTTTATACAAACTGCACTGGACTTGAAATGAATTTATATAATAAAATGATGGGAGTAGAGATATGACACGATGCGATGTATGGTTAAATCTGATAGATAGATGTCTATGTCTCTCACTAGCTTATATACGGGTTCTCCCACTCTAGCCTGCTTAAGTCAGAGAGTACCAGAGTCAGAGAGTTTCTTCTCTCTCTTAATCCTCTCATCTGTCTGCTCTCTCTTGCTGATTTAATTCTCTCTTGCTATTACAGAGAGAAGTACGCATACTTTCACATTACACACCATCTATGCAGTATTAAGACAGTAACTAAGGCGCCATGGATGCTCCTATGGTTGGTTATTCCATTGGAATAACGGACAGAGAGGTAATAGCTACAAATCTCGTTCATGATCTTAAATTTATAAATGTTTACAAGTTATTGCGGTTGGTTCCGTAGGACTGGAAAGCATCAGAGATATTTTCCGTGATAGCCTGCTTCTTTTTGTGGTCATCGACCGGTTTTGGGCCGTTCGTCCATCATCAGCATGCTTTTTGTCAAACAGGATATAACATATAGTTGAACAAAGCAAATTTACTTGACACACACTCTGGCAAGTCTATGTTATCACACTATTTCACAAAAAGCATCCTAATGTGGTCGATGACCACAAAAAGCTATCACGGAAAATATCTCTGATGTTTAGAAGTTAAGTAGTTGGTAACGCGAAGTCCAAGAAACCTGAATTTTAGTATGCTAAGTTCACGTTAAGCCCGCCTGATAAATATATGTAATCTTATTCAAATAAGAGCAACTAAATATTTAGTTGATGAAAGTTCGCCAATAGAAATAAGAAGAATGCTAATATGAATTCGCCATTGCTTCCATCATTTTTTTTTTTTTAGTCTTTCAACATTCTCAATAAGGATTACCTTATTGAAATAGACTTAGCGACATCTTGCACTTCGATAATGTTAACATTACGGGGGGGGGAAACTTCTACCAAAAAAATATTCGATGTCTTTTTAATCTTTATAGTTATAAAAAAAAAAATCTGATGTGAAACACTCACACAATTTTCTCTTACTCCAGTTATCAAAATTATAATTGACAAATTTTATAGTTTGTGTAACAAATTAATTCAAATACGACGAAAACTGAAAAAAACCGTTCAGTAAAAGCCCACTTCCGGTTAACTAATTTTCTTGAAACTCGGAATTTTGGCCATCCATTTATTTCTAATTAATTTTGTTTGGATGATAGAATTGTATAATCAACAATGATCGCACTTAAGAGAATAACATAACCCCGCCCCTCCCCAAAAAGTGCCATTAAATGAATTTTCCTAGAGAAATGTTGTAAATAAAAGTTGTAACTCTTTGTATGAGTAGTTAATATATCAAGTTTAAAGGAAATCGTAGCAGCCACTTTTGAGAAAATCGCGAAAAAGTGAAAAAATCATTTAGTAAAGTGGTAAAGTAAACGCACTTCCGGTTATCCGATTTTTATCAAACTTGGAATTTCAACACATAGTTAATTCTATTAAAAATGATTTAGATTTAGAATGTTTAATAAAGGTGAATAGCACGTTAAGATGAAACCGAACCCCAAACCTTCCCCCTACGTTGTCCCTAAATGAATTTTCCTGGAGAAATGTTTCAAATAAAATTTGTAGCTCTTTGTATGTGTAGTTGATATACCAAGTTTAAAGAAAATCTTCGGAGCCATTTTTGAGAAAATTGCAAAACGTAAAAAAAACAACTAGTAAAGTGGTACTTCCGGTTGAGGAATATTGACACATAACGCACCGTCAGATCCCATGGTGATACCTAAACGTAATATCAAGTTTGAACTTTCTACGATTTTTCGTTTTTGAGCTATGCTGTTCACATACATACATACACACACACACACACACACACAGAGACCATTCGCTAAAAACCACTTTTTTGGACTCAGGGGACCTCAAAACGGATATTTCCGGTGAAAACTCGATATCGAAAATTTGACACGATTACAATACTTCCTCTTACTAAGGAGTAAGAGAAAGTAAAAAGTAAAGTAGCATCCAAATCTTTATGTAAAATTCTACAAATATTCTACAAACAAATCCAAATAATCTTGTTGCTTTACTAATGACACAGTACAATTAATTAAGAAAAATAAAAAACAATTAGCTCGGGAAAGGAGATATTCCTGCAGCCAAAACAATCAATTGAAGCGGCTCAGAAACAAAGACTACTGAAATATCAAATATAAAGCAAATATCTTTTCTTTTTCTTTTTTTTAATTTAAGGCGCGTCCATATGAATGGTCTTTGGCGCCCGGAGCCTTCTCAGTGCACTGCCGGCCTCCGGACAGTGTTCCCTCATTACAGACAGCACTGTCCATCACCGGACAGTGAGGTATAGAGGCTCCTAGGAAGAAAAAATCTAAGGGTAGCACAGCTGAACTCCATCCCAGGTCCTCCGCGTGGGAGTCCAGTACGCTAATCACTTAGGTATTCCCCTCCCCTAAAGCAAATATCTGATGCTGTAATTATCTCGGCAATGACGAAACTCCACAATAAAACGAAGTTTCAGATCGGATGGGATACCACAATCTATCAATCAAATATTTAATTACTAAATAATAATGTCCAGATATACAAGAGAACATAAATGTTTATAGTCCATCCAAAAAATTTAAGAAAAATAAATTGATTTTTGTATTCATAAAGTATAAGCAACTTTATATCCGTTAATATAATTATCTTGATCGATATCTCTTATCTTTTTCGTTTTTTTTGGTGGAGAGGGGTGAAGGGGCCTACGATTGCAACCTACACGGTTTATTGTGCTATGCTTCTCGGTGCCGTTGGCTAGCCCTCTCACCTACAGCACCCCCACCAGGTTAAGATCCCTAAGGCATCTGAATATCCTGGAAGGCTCTAAGGAGGGTATATTCCCCTCCTCCGCCTGGTAACTGCCAACGTTTCTGAATCATCTCTTTTTCTTTATGTTTATTTAGAAATAATATTACGTTTTTTGTAATGATAACATTGCAACTAAGTTGGAATTTATTTCAAGCACAGTGCTCAGTTTGTTTAATTAGATGGCATAGGCTGTTGTAGGTGCACAGCAACCTGTAGTTCTTATTCTCTACTAATGTTTCTCATTAGTTTATTGTATATATTTTATAATTAAAGAAATAAATCAATTATATTAATTATAAGAGAAAGACGTGTGAGTAAATCTTACGATTTCTAAAGTTAAGCTCTAATTTTTGTTATTTAAATTTGAACATGGACTTAGTTATATCATTATTTCTTGGATAAAAATTGTTTTACAAATAATATTGAATGTTTGCACAGAATTGAGATCCAGGGACGAAATAATATAAAAACAGATTAATGAAAATATAAATTTTTTTTTAAAAAATTTTGTTTGTTTGTTTGTTTGTTTATTAATGTTTATTAATATTTAGACATTTGTATTTGTGTCAAGTAAATAATATATAAAAATTATATGAAAGGAAATTCAAGGTTACACTGCCATATTTAGCATTTATTTATATTATATACTGTTAGTTTTTAAAACACATTAATTACATCGACATTCTGTAATCCTTTAAGAATTAAACCTTGATCTTTTCTTGATAATATTAAATGAGTAGTTAAAATTGTTTGTAAATTTTTTTTTTATTATTTTGAAATATGTAACATCAAAAATTCTTTATTTAATTATAAATATACATTATAATCTAATCATTATAAGCTGTGCTCTCGGTGTTAGATTATTAATCACATAAATAGTATAATCCTCCCTCTAATCCGATTATGTGAATTGTTTAAAGATAAAAGAGCAGGCCAAAAAATTAGTGGTACAATGCTATAGGAGAGGACAAGTAACAAAAGATGATTCTAAAATAAATAAACATTTATCTATTTAATTATACTCAGTTACATAGTTACTGAGCATAAGAAATATCTGAGATGTTTACTTTCTCTAATTCTATTTTCTCTTTATTCCTCTGGTAAGAGGAAGTATCGTGAGTGTGTTAATTTTTCCTTATCGAGTTTTCACCGGAAATACGCGTTTTGAGGTCCCCTGAGTTTAATAAAAAAGTAATTTTTAGAAAATAGTCTAGATATGTATGTATGAACATCCCCGGCAGCTCAATGACGAAAAACAGCAGAAAAGTTATTATTACTATGGGATTCTGACAGGAAGTTCTGTCAAAATTTCATCAACCGGAAGTAATCACTTTTACTGAATGGATTTTTTCAATTTTTTTTTTTTTCTTGGCAATGTTTTCGAAATTAGCCCCACCGATTTTCTTTAAACTTTGTATATATCCTTCATACATATACGTCTCTATGACTTTTATTTGTAATAATTTTCCAGGAAAATTCATTTAAGGACGATTTTTGGCGGGAAGGTATGGTTTTATGTTGTTGTTTTTTTTAGTTTATTACACGATCTTACAGTCTATATAATATTACTCCATCTCATGGAGCCCGTTAAGAAAGGCGATAACAGTGCGACCGAGTTAAGAGCTCTAGCCCATTGAAATGCTTGGAGAATGCTATCCATCTCCTCCTTGGACCCATGTCTATACTGACGGGCCAGCAGAAGGTGTCACTAAAAATGCGGGAGTTGGAGTGTATGGTATCGACTTCCAGTTTTCAGAACCTGTTGGAACGTGGGCATCAAATTTCGATAGGGAGGTCCGGGCTATCCTGATAGGTTTGAAATATATGGTTGAAAAGAAAGTGGACAAAGTAGTGTTTCTCAGTGACTCCCCAAGCTACGTTAATAGCCGTAACGGGATCTCATAGTGGAATTTCCGCAGATGTAAGAGCGTGTCAAGAAATGGTTGAAAAGGCTCTTACAGAAGGGAAGCAGCTGGCTTTCCATTGGATTCCTGCATATTGTGGTTTACCAGGGAACGAGCAGGCCGATAAACTTACGTAACAGAGGAGTCAATGTGATCAGCCCAACTACGCAATGTGTTTTGCTTCGGCTAAAAGAGTTATAGGTAGGCGCTTAAAGGAAAAATCATACGCGGAGTTAAAGAGAATGGCCGCTGAAAAGCAGTGGGCAACGCTGCTAGAAAATAAGATACCTACCGGCCTTCCAAGAAAAGATTCTGTCGTGCTATTCCGAGGAATTACAGGGCATGATTATCTCCAAGCCCATCTCCACGAAATAGGTATAAAGGACTCGCCGATTTGCCCATTATACAATAACGGCGTAATGGCCTTTCAACATCTGAACGCGTGCCCTGCATTACAGGGTATGAGTACTATTTATGAAAAATATTGGGTGTCAGACAAAAAAATGGCTTAGCGCCTTTGTCGCGGGATAGGGGGGAAAAAATATATAATATTACTTAAAACTAAAGGTCTCTGCCCAGTATACCGTGTCATACTAGGTCCCTAAAAGGAACGTATCAGGCGCTCTGATCACTACCTATGCCCACTGCAACGGATCAACAGTGTTCTATTCCCCCCGTATACAACATGTATGATAACCGTATCGTACCTGTTTGGTTCCCATTCTATCAATCGTTCTACCTTTTCATGCGATCTCTTTCTGGACGGTAACCATATATTTTGGATGTTATAAATGATATAAAAATTCGTATTTACAAACACATTCTATTAATGTTTCATCTTCCATTTTTTTTAAACTCACTTTTACACACGTGTATTAAAGACTAGTAAAGAACTAAGCTTTGTAACATGACAGGGATAACAACGCTAAACAAACGCGGTTATAACGGGGAGCATACGCAACAACAATGCAGTGGGCCGTCCTCGCACAGCGGTTTGGTAGCGTGCCGGTACCTGTAAAATATTCTCTCCGTCAAATTGTTGAGTGTACGAAAATAGCACGCTACGGTGTTGGCCAGTGATGGAACGGTCTAGTGGGTATTGTTTGATACTATAGAATACTAAAGAACACAAAGAAGAAGGTATTTGTTTGCATGTGTCCGATACGGTTACGGTCCTAGTATAGTACGGTGTAGTGGGCAAGAGGCCTTAAGTATTAAGTCAATCTTCTGGTGAAGAAAATTGGCTGATCAGAAATGTTACTTTACTGAATACTTTTCTGCGATTGTCTCCTAAAAACACCACAATTAGGTTTCATTAAACGTGGTATACTAAACTATGATTAGAGAGATTTGTTTGACACATTTCTCTGAGAAAATTCGCTTAATTTTATTCAATTATTCCTTCATGCAGCAAAAATTACCACAACCGATAAAAGAAGTTTAAAAAGTGCAAAGTACAAAGGTAAACAAAAAAAAAAAAAATCTGGTGTGAAACACTCACACAACTTTCTCTTACTCCAGTTCTCAAAATTATAATTGACAAATTTTATAGTTTGTGTACCAAATTTAATGAAATTCATCGAAAACTGAAAAAACTGTTCAGTAAAAGCGCACTTCTGGTTTGCTAATTTTCATGAAACTTGGAATTTTGGCCATCTATTTATTTCTAATTAACTTTGTTTGGATGATAGAATTGTATAAACAACTATGATAGCATTTTAAAGAAAAACTTAACCCCCACCCCTTCCCTAAAAGTGCCCTTAAATGAATGTTCCTAGAGAAATGTTTTAAGTAAAAGTTGTAGATCTTTGTATGCGCAGTTTATATAAGAAGTTTCAAGAAAATCATCGGAGCCATTTTTGAGAAAATCGCGAAAAACTGGAAAAAAACCATTTAGTAAAGGGTAAAGTAAACGCACTTCCGGTTATGCGATTTATTTAAAACTTGGAATTTGAACAATATATTTAATTCTAATTAACATTATTTTGATTAGCGAATTGTCCAATAAACTGAAATATCACTTTAGATGAAAACCTAACCCCACCCCTCCATCATAGCTACCCTTAAATGAATTTTCCCAGAGAAACATTTCAAATAAAAGCTGTAGCTCTTTGTATGTGTAGTTTATTTAGCAAGTTTAAAGAAAATCGTCGGAGCCATTTGGAGAAAAATTGCAAAACATGTAAAAAAAAAAAGCAACTTAGTTAAAGTGGTACTTCCGTTGAGGAATTTTTGCAGATAACGTACTGGCAGACTCCCATGGTGATACCTAAACGTAATATCAAGTTTGAACTTTCTAAGATTTTTCGTTTTTGAGCGGAGCTGTTCTTATACATACATACAATACACACACACACACACACACACACCCACACACAACCATTGCTAAAAACCACTTTTTTGGACTTCATGGGAACTCAAAACGATTATTTTTCCGGTGAATAACTCGACAAATATCGAAAATTTGACACGATTACAATACTTCCTCTCACCTTACTAGGAGTAAGAGAAAGTAAAAAAAAAATGCACAACTAAGCAAGTAAAATATATTATATATATGATGAATATAACACAAGTAATTAATTATAAAGTTAAGAATACGATATCATTGGAATTACATTTTGTAGTTCATTTAAATATATATTTGGCCTCTATATTTAATTCTTTAACGTGAAAGTTTAAGTTTGTCGCTTAATTAGTATTTATTTTTTCCCCTACGCCATGTCTTCCGGCTATTTAGCCAGGCTATATCGTCGCGTTGGCCGACGTGATTAAAGGAAAAATCACACGCGGAGTTAAAGAGCAAGGCTTCTGAAAAACAGTGGGCAACGCTGCTAGAAAATAAGATACCAGCCAGCCTTCCAAGAAAAGATTCTGTCGTGCTATTCCGAGGAATTACAGGGCATGATTTGCCCACTGTGCAATAACGGCATAATGACCTTTCAACATCTGAACGTATGCCCTGCATTACAGGGTATGAGTAGTATTTATGAAAAATATTGACAAATATTATAGTTAGTGTACCAAATTTAATGAAATTTGCCGAAAACTGAAAAAAACTGTTTCGTATAGCGCACTTTCTAGTTTACAATTTTTTCATGAAATTTTGGCATCTATTTATTCTAATTACTTTGTGTTCGATGATATAATGGTATAAATCACTATGATAGCATTTTAAAAAAAAAAACATAAAGGCCACCGGCCTTCCTTAAAAGTGTCCTTAAATGAATGTTCCAGACGAAATGTTTTAAGTAAAGTTTGTAGATCTTTGTATGCGTAGTTTATATAAGAAATTTCAAGAAAATCATCGGAGCCATTTTTGAGAAAATCGCGAAAAACTGGAAAAAACCATTTAGTAAAGTGGTAAAGTTAAATAAAAAGACTGCCCTGTAGCCAGCCCTAGTTCTTAGGTGACCTATCACAGTTAGGTTTAAATTTAAATTGTCACTTCAAGCATTGTTGTTGCAGTGAATGAACGTTCAATTTAATTTGTAAACATTGCAATTTTAATGAAAATCTATCAACTAAATTGGATTGGTTGCAGAAAGTCGGGTGGGGGTATGTCACGACAGATTATTTTACTAAAAAAACAGCACCCAGTATCATCATCACTGTTTATAAATTTGATCAATATATTGTAAAATAATAGTACTTATTTAGAAAAATTTTTACCACCAATAAGTTCACAAAATGCTTAAATCTGGTTAGTTCTTCAAGATTGCAGATTTGAATTTACACCATCAGAGTCCTGGATCCATAGTGTTGAGAGTGATTCGAGCGGCAGTGCAAGAGAGAAGCATCTACAATGCCAAACACCTGTTGCAAAACATAAATACAAATAATACAATTACTGCGCATGCTTTCTATAAAGTAAATTAGCTCCACCCTCTTTGGTGTTATCCTCTTTTCTTTTTTTTTTTGTTTGCAAGATCCAGTTGAATGAAACTTTTAATGTTTACAGGTTTTTTTGTTTTAACCGTAAGATCTAAGGTTTTCCGCATTGGAATATGCATTTTTTTTTTTTAATTATTAACATATCTCAATTTTTAAAAAAGACGTAAGATTTCATTAGTGTTTTTGTTATTGGCACATTAACTGCCAATGTCATTAGCGCCCTAGATTTTCACTTTCTCTTACTCCTAGTAAGAGGAAGTATTGTAATCGTGTCAAATTTTCGATTTCGAGTTTTCACAGGAAATATCCGTTTTGAAGTCCCCTGAGTCCAAAAAAGTGGTTTTTAGCAAGTGATCTGTGTGCGTATGTGTATGTGAACAGCATAGCTCAAAAATGAAAAACCGCAGAAACTTGAAACTTGATATCACCATGGAATCTGACGGTGCGTTATGTGTCAAAATTCCTCAACCGGAAGTACCACTTTTCTAGTTGTTTTTTTTTTTTGTTTACTTTTTTGCGATTTTTCTCTAAAATGGCTCCGAAATTCATTTAAGGGCACTTCTGGGGGAGAGGTGGCGTTACGTTTTCATCTTAACTGCTATTTCAGTTTATTAAACGATTCTGTCATATATTAATAAATCATGTTAATTAAAATTAAATATGTTGTTGAAATTCCGAGTTTAACAAAAAAAAAATCGCATAACCGGAAGTGCGTTTGTTTTAACACTTTACTAAATGATTTTTTTTCACTTTATCGCGATTTTCTCAAAAATGGCTTTGACGATTTTCTTTAAACTTCGTATATAAACTAAACATGCAAAGATCTACATCTTTTATGCAAAACATATCTCTGTGAAAATTCATTTAAAGGCACTTTTAGGGCAGAGGTGGGGTTACAGCTTCCTCTAAAGTGGTATCACAGTTGATTATACAATTCAATCATCCAAAAAAAAATTAATTAGAAATAAATAGATGGCCAAAATTCCAAGTTTTAAGAAAATTAGTAAGCCAGAACAGGGCGCTTTTACTGAACAGTTTTTTTCAGTTTTCGACAAATTTCGTTAAATTTGGTACACAAACTATAACATTGTCAATTACACTTTGAGAACAGGAGTAAAAGAAAGTTGTGTGAGTGTTTCACACCAGAATTTTTTTTTTTTTGTCAACACTACTGGTTTCGAAACGATTAATACCTTTTTTAAATTAGGAAATTAAAACTTTTTCAAAAAATTTATTAATTTATTTATTATGTAATAATTCACAAATTTCTTACAAGAGGAAATTTTTACTAAACGATTAGTTCCCTTAATGTTACATAGG
>JAAEAF010013032.1:0-10513 GCA_011037195.1 Triatoma infestans
ACACTAATAATAATGTAGCTAAGTTTACACTAACTGCACTGGACTTTATAATGAAAATGATAGAATAAAAGGTGTGAGTAAAGATATGACACGATGCGATATATAGTTGTATGTTTATATCTGATAGATCTCCTCTAGATAGATTCTCACTGGCTTATATGCACAGCTTCTCCCACTCTAGCCTGCCTAAGTCAGAGAGTACCAGAGAGGGCCTGTCTTCTCTCTGCTTATCATTACAGTAAAGTTATATATCGGGTTGACTAATTTTGACAATAAAAACCTTACTGTGAAGTCTACTGGTGAAACTTAAACAAAATATCAAGTTTGAAGTTTCTGTGATTTTCCAATTTTTGGTGATATGCTGACCAAATATACACACACACATACACACACACACACAAACACACACACACACACAAGACGAATTTCTAAAATCCATTTCTTACTTTCTCTTATTCCTAGCACAAGAATTAACATATCATTAAGGTATTATGTAAAAATTAATTTATTGCTCAGCGTAATTAAGAATGTAGATTTATAGAATTGCTAAAATTTTTTTCCAGTTTAAACTGTTCTGTTTTAAGTTTTATTGCTTTAGAAATGTACTTGAATCGTGAACAACACTTTGAAATGTAGTTAAGGATGGGTAAATAATTGGTGTTGTTTGAGAATTCAGTAGAGATGATAAGGGATTAGAAAGCTATTGAGAACTTCAAGAGTTTAGTTGATAGTTGGGCAGAAGTCAAAAGGCAAAGGGAAGCCATGTTAAACAGAATACAAGAACGAGAGAGGGGGGGTAGAAGTTTGCGAAGAAATCGTCCTTCAAAAGAGAAACACTATTAGAATGAGAAGTGGCCAATTCTAAACAATTCCACTTAAACTTATTTAACCCTTAATACTTAAAAGGGTTACTACATAATACCAGATTTAGCTTCATATAGGAAAAAATACATACTGTTGAAGGCGTTCCATACGTTTCTTTTGAAGCTTTTTTACCTTAAAAATTTCTTTTTTCCCTTGAACAGTTATGCTTTCCTTTAAATTAACACTTCAGTTAAAATTTATCGGTTAGCCAATCGAAAAGTGCGATTTTACACATTATGTTTTTGAGGTTTTTTGGGGGGGGAGGGGAGATTTTCTCAAAAATTGTTACAACAATTTTTTTTTAAAAAACTTGGAATAGTTGTTGCATAAAAATGTATCACTTTTCTTTGTAACATTTTTCTGAAAAAAACTGATTTTAGTAGTGGCTGAAACTTTCGTGTCAGATATGATCTGATCTAAACGGAATATCAAGGTTTGAGCAGCATACGATATTTAATTTTTGTGTAATTTTATTGACACATTCACAGGCAATTTAGCTAAAAACATTTTTCTAAGATCAAAAGACCTCAAAAAATTAATGAAAATTCGATGAAACCTCCATTGTTAAGATTGTATATTTGACACAAATGCAAATACTTTAACGTCTGACGATTTCAAAACCATTTTGTCTCAAGGTAACCTTCCCCAATTCATTGGTCAATATCTTTTAGTGGTTATCCTGTATGTCCTTATAATGTGTTGATCGTGTAAATGTTTACAATCTTTTCTAAAGGTTACTTTTCTGTTTTTTTTTTTGTTTTTTTGGCCCATCAACTGCCATGGTCATTAGTGCCCTTATAAACTGTGCCTTTAGCATTCAACTACACTGATCGACTAGCCTTATCAATTGCCAGTCACGACCCTCAATCATAATTTCCAATATTTCTAACATATAAGAATCACACAAATAAATACATTCATTCTAATAAATACATTCATCCCAAAATAAACATCATTTACACTTATACATAACTATCGCCATCTGGAGTGGAATATTCCTACGAAGCTTTTTCTAAATTTGTTTTCTAAATAATTTTAACTATTGTAGAATAATAGTGTGTATTATTTTACAATTCTCTTCAGTTCTCAGCTCACTTCCACTAGTGTAGATCAACTTGAATTAAAGTTTGAAAAAATGGTACTTTACTTACTTGTCACATAAAATAACTTTTACATCACTGTTACAAAAAGTAAAATGAGGGTTGTAAAAAAAAAATACCATCAGTATTCCGGATATTTAAAAAAAAAAAAGTTCAGTGATTAGGAAAGCGTTAAAAAGTGAGGAAAGTAGTGGAGATTGTTATTTTTGGAGAAGAGGCCTTCAGAAAAGTCGATGATGGTGACGCGCAAGAAATGATATTGTGAAAACAATGATATTGGCTGAAATTAGAGTGAGGGATAAAGTATTAATCATAATAATAATAATACTTACATTGCAAGGTCATGTCGGGTGAAGAATGGTGGTGAAGTAATTGTTTTGTCACATGACCATACAATTAGGATTATGGAGAGAATAAGACCAACAACACTTGGGAGATAATGTCGAGGTGGAAGTGGGGGGGTACTCGAGTGCTGAGACCTTGTTCACTGGATGGCTAGAAAAAGATGAAATATGTCCTTGGTACTTGAACGAGAGGGAGAACGGCAGTTTATATGTCAAAGCAATGCAGCGTCTCAGCTGCAGCATATCCTACTCTTTCCCCTCTTTCCCTTACGTTTCATGATCATAACCTGAATTTTCTACCTTTCTAATTAGTTTTCGTTTCCCCACATTTTAACTTAACAAAATATCTGGATGAAACACATCACAAAGTAAACGGTGAGATCTAGATAAGACAAGTACCCACTCAGGCAGATAGTTTGAGGAGACCTCAAAACAAATCTTTCCAGTGACAACACAATTTCGAAAATTTGAGACTATAATGGGTATGATGAAGAAGAGAAAATGGTTTGGTTTGAATGAACAAACTAGATATGGCTGTACACTGTATAATGTAAGTGTGACACTGACTGCCTGGACTTTACACTGAAATGGTAGTGTATGGTAGAGTTGTAAAGGATGAGGTAAATGACACGTTGTGACTGGCGAGTGAACTCTGTTGTATATTTTTATCTCCCGTCACTGTATTTATGCAGTTTCTCCCACTCTAGTCCGAAAGAGTGGTCCTGTTATTTTTATCTCTCTTTCTCTGCTATAGATCCTCTCTTTGGATCCTATTACAGAGACGATTGCATTATTTCCTCTTACCAGGAGAAACAGTAAAACCTTTATGTTTTATGAACAAAATTTTTAAACTATAAATTTCGTCTTTTTCTAAATGTGTCTTGGTTATGGTTCAATTAAGGCATTATTAAAACAAGTACCTAAATAAAGTACTAAATAGAAGGTTTACTAAGAACTTATATATATTACAAGAAAAAAAGGGTTTTCTTTGGTGCTTATATGGAACAACAAAACTTGGTAATAGAGAAAGAAGACTACTTCCCTCATAGCAAACTCCGAAGTAAGTTGTGTACAAAGTCATGCTTTTAACAAGAACAAGAATAAACTCTTAACATTTACAAATTACATAATTGCTAGTATATTTTAATTAACAAAAATAATAACATCAAGAACGTATTTATAAGAAGAACAATATCAAAATGGCATGACCTATGTTATTTATTAAAAGTGAAAAAATAATTAAATCCATGCCATTATAGTGAATAATTAATTATTCTACATTCACTATGAAGAAGAGATCGAAATACTTGGGAACATCTATTAATATAGAGTGTGCCGCAAGAAAATTTATCCACAATTTAATAGTCGATAGCTGTTTAACTGTGGATAACTAGTGATAACTGTTTAAATTGTTTGTTTGTTTTAGATTTAATCTTTGAAAAATAATGGTTGAAACTAGACTAAGTTTTATACAAAAAAAGTTTTTTTTTTGAATTGCTACTGGAAGTATGGAAATGCGGTAGAAGGGCAAAGACGATTTAGGAGACAATTGAGACAATTTCCAACTTAACCTCCTACTAGATTTATCATCAGATGAATTTAGAGATAAACAACATTCCGGAACACCAAGATCATCGCCGAAAGCATTCATGGATAAGTGTGGGAAACGTATTGTCAAATTTCAAGAACACACGTTTGGCAGGCTTCTTGTAAATTCAAATAAACAAAGACAAAACAATTTTGTGAGTGGGAACTGGCGAAATTAAAAATTAAATGATACAATTAACCGCCACAATTTTTATTACTGATCATATGAAAATCCGCACATTATGAAGGAACGCCTCCACGTTACCATGTTGGGGCTGTAGGGGATTATCTCAATCAGAACCTTCCACAGCAGAAGGTTCGAGAAAATCGTAAAAAGTGAAAAATGCATTCAGTAGAGTCGTTCATACGGTGGAACTACCAGATTCTCATGGTGATACCTAAACGGAATATCAAGTTTGAACTCTATAATGGATGTGAGAAGAAGAAAGATTTAGAGATAATGGTTTTTAAGATGAAATAATGCAAAATATACGCTGAACATTGGAATAATGAAAGAGAGACACAAAACTGCAGGGTCTTTACTAGTATAATAGAAGTTAGGTAGTGACAGGGTAGTAGGAGAAAGGTAGTAGAAGGTTGCTGACTTTGCTGACTGGACATAAATTGTTATAAAAACTCTCCTGTAGGACTAGCCCGGCTGTAGAGTCTCTCACACAAGTTTGGCCTAGGTAGCGAGTAACTAGATTATCATTTTTGTATTTTTTTTCCGCTCATCGGAGATACAATACAACTTTCTACAATTTTTTGTGCTATGCTGTGCAACACATACATACGCAGGCCATTTTATGAAAACTACTTTTTTTTTGGACTCAGGGGACTTCAAAATGTATATTTCCGGTGAAAACTCGATATCGAAAATTTAACACGATTACAATACTTCCTCTCTTATTATAGGAGAAAGAGAAAGCAAAAAGTGATAAAAATATGAGAACGTAAAAAAAGTGCATTTATCTGAATCTCTGGACAAAAACAAATCGATATATACCAAAACCTAGTTTTAAATACATTTTTTTATTTTAATTATATTATTTAATTTGAATATATTATATTTTATATGATTGTAGGATGTTGAATTTAGCAAAAATAGAAAAAGGAATCCTTCAGGTAGATAAAAATTATTTACGTCTGTATAAGAGAATAACAGAGAGTGATATGATTTGTATTTACTAAGAATGGCATCAGAATTGTTTTCTCAGTGTTTATGATCACTTTATTTTCATGGCACTACATAATTAATCAATATTTTCTAATTATATCAAAGGAAATTCGTTCAAGAACCAGGACTAAAATTTCCTTTCAAATTCCTCAACACTGTATATTACATTTTTCTTTTTTTACCAAGAAGAGAAGCATGTGACAAAAAAGAGGAAGTATAATCCGTCTACGTCATCGCTCACCAGTTAGAAAGTTTTAAAAGAAGTGTTGTGTCTCAAGTTGTCCTGCCCAAGCTGTTCTTAGTGTCACAACTAGGAGGTGGTAGGAAGAATCGTCTTACATACAGTCACTAATCTAACAGTTTCATTTGACAGCACGTACCTTCCTCTTTTCTGTCACTAGACAAACGATCCATATTGCTTCTGTTGGGCAGTTTTATCTTTTCACACATTGATTATCTTATATTTATTTTAGAATCCAATAATTATATATAAAAATAAACTAAATGCTTAGAATACTACATGCTGAAACATCCTTTGTAGTGCAACCAGTTTGAATGAATATTCACTTTCACTTAATCAATAAGGCGTCATTGCAATCGTTAAAAAATGACGATATTATTATTATTCGCAGAAGGGGAGGGCAAACCCTACGCTATCCAAAGCCTCCCAGGGCCCATATAGCTACCCCTAAAGAATAACAACCACTGGGACTAGAATGAAAATCCAGGCCCAGGTTTTAACCATCTAAGTTTCACCACAGACCGAACAAATCGGACCAAAACCTTAAAAGGACACAGCTTAAATCCTCTACCGATATCCTATTCCGGCCGAAGGTCCTAAACCTAATCTCCTCACAACCCAAACAATTCGTCATCAGATGCATGGGTGTTTCCTCCTCAGTCTCACAAACTCTACAAAAGGGGTCAGGCACAGTCCCATTGTATAGAGATGTCTCCTTAAACCACAATGCCCAGTGAGGAATCCAACCAGATGTCTGAGGGAGGTCCGTGAAAGACATCGGACCCCGCTACTCAAAGCTCCGTCCGGGCCCCCAATGAGCATTTTAGACTGCCGACAACCCACTGCACTCATCCATAAGGATGAGTGCTGTGAGGTCATCCACGTCTGAAAGCCCGACAAACATGTGCCAGAAGACACACCAACAGCAGGCTCTGGACCAATAAAAGGGAGAGAGGCACCTAATTTGGCAAACCTATCCACCTCCTCATTCCCAAAGATTCCCTTATGACCTGGAACCCAGACCAGAAGCACATCCTTTAATGAAGAAAGATCTCCCAGTCTTCTAGAACATTCCAACACCAATCTGGAAGTGAAGACACATGAGTTAAGCGCCTTCAACGCAGCCTGGCTATCCGAGCAGATACAAACACCTTTTAAATTAGTGTTACGCACCCTCTCATCCAAAATACAGCAAAGAATTGCATAAACCTCAGCCTGGAAAACGGTGGCCCACTCACCAAGAGGCGCTACCAAATGATCTCCCATCTCAAAATAGACGGCAGCCCCAGACCTACCATCCATCCTGGAACCGTCCGTGTAGCATCGGAGATAATTCTCAGGAATCACACCAGACGGACCCAGGGTTAACCAATCTTCCCTAGAAGGCAACCTAACCCTGTAGGAATGACCAAAGACAAAAGTCTTCAAATTCCTATCAGAAGGGAAACCTGTAATGGGAATCCTTAAAAGCATCTCACGATAAATGGTAGAATGACATATCGCTTACCCTGCCAAAAACCTGCCTGTTTAATCTATAACAGGCTTTCATTGCCTGGTTTTTCACCTCCACAAAGAGAGGTGGAATCCCTAACAAAGCCTCCATAAATGCGGTCGGTTATAGTCCGAAACGCACCAGTCACCGCCAGACAAGCCAAACGTTGGATTCTTCCAACAGCTGCCTAGCGGATCGTGTTTCAATGCGACGCCACCACACCAAAGCCGCATATACCAATCTAGGTTTAATGACCATGCAATAAATCCAGAACATCATCTTGGGAGTGATCCCCCAATTCTTACCTACAACTCTTCGACATTGCCAAAAGGAGATTATCGCCTTTTGGTGTTGTGTCTTAACATGTTCCGACCAGTTCAATTTACTATCGAGAACTACTCCAAGGAACTTCACTGATTTGCTAACCTGTATGGAAGTACCTAACAGCCTAGGAGGTGTAAAACCTACTATCTTCCTTCTATGAGTAAATAGAATTTCCTGGGTCTTAATAGGATTAATAGAAAGACCTTTATCCTGTGTCCAACAATATACCATGTTAAGGGCGCTTTGCATTAGGTCCGAAATAGTGGACAAACAGCGCCCTAACAATAAAATGACACCATCATCGGCATATGCTTGCACATAAAATCCCGATGAATTCATCCTAACCAAAAGGTCATCCATGAAGACGCACCACAACTTTGGTGAGAGACAACCCCCTTGAGGGCACCCTCTCCCCGCTTGTACTATCATGGTGCGCCCGCCAAGGAAAGCCTGTATAACCCTACTCCTAAGATAGACACCTATCCAATTGATTAGACGGGATGTATACCTTTTCGTACCAAGGCATCTTCGAGAGCATCAAACGATACTCTGTCAAATGCCCCCTCAACATCAAAGAAACACCCTAGGGCATATTCTTTTATTTCCAAAGCAGATTCTATCCTTCCGACGAGACAATGTAATGCAGTCTCTGTCGACTTACCCACCATATAAGCATGTTGGTTAGGATGGAGTGGATGATCCCTTAATGGGCCATCAGTAATATACCTATCCACCAACGTTTCCAGAGTTTTCAAGAGGAAGACATAAGACTAATTGGTCTAAATGCCTTGGGGTCAGAGTAGTCGTTTCTTCCCGGCTTGGGAATAAAGACTACCCTTACTTCTCTCCATAATGTTGATACATAACCAAACATCAAACATCCAATGACGATATTAAGTGTCCACCGTAAATAATGTTTTGAAGTCTTCTTTAATTACAGTCTTAACATATTTTAATGAAATAAATGATGCATTTCACAGTAAATATATGATATATTTAAGAAGGCACCAAAATTTAGGAATGTTACAACTGAACAACTTATTTATTAGTCTGTGACACATGAAGGTATTAATGAAAATCAGTAACAATACTAATGATTTAAGTAAAAGAAATAAAAGCAGTTTATAAAATTGTAATTGACTTTTATGAAATACTAAATTTAATGAAATTCCTCGGGTGTTTTTATGAAGAAAGTCTCGAAAACTAAAAAACTGTTCAACAAAAACACACTTCCGGTTTACTTATTTTTTTGAAACTCGTAATTTTGGCCATCTATTGAGTTCTAATTAATTTTGTTTAAATGTTATAATCAACTTTGATATATTGGTATAAGAATTTTATAATCAACTATAATAGCACTTTAATGGAAACCATAATCCTACTCCTTCCCCAAAAGGCGCCTTAAGTGATTATCCGTAGAAATCTTACAAATAAAAAGTTATAACTCTTTATATGTGTAGTTCATATTCTTAGGTTAAAGAAAATCTTTGGACCAATTTTAAGGAAAATAGTAGAAAACTGAATAAAATTCCTGTTTTCAGTAAATACGCACTTCTGGTCATCTGATTTTCTTCAAACAGAGTTTCCAACAACAAAATATTTAATTCTAATTAATATTATTTGTATAATAGAATTGTGTAAATAAACTGAAATAGCAGTTTATAGGGATACCTAACCTCCCTATCTCTACCCCAAAAGTGCCCTTAAATGAATTTTCCCGGAGAAATATTTCAAATAAAAGTTGTAGTTGGATGGATGTATGGATGGGTAGTTATTCTTCGTTTTTAAGAAAATCATTGGAGCCATTTACAAGAACATTGCAAAAAAGTGAAGAAAAAAAAAATCAGTAAAGTGGTATTTCCGGTTGAGGAATTTTGACAGATAACTTACTGTCGGATCTCATGTGATACCTAAACGGAATATCTAGTTTAAACTTACTGCGATTTCTTTCGTTTTTATTCTATGATTTTCACATACATACATACAGACCATTTTCTAGTAACCATTTTTTTTTTTTTTTGGACTCAGGTGACCTCAAAACATGTATTTCCGATGAAAACTCAATATCGAAAACTTGCTACGATTACACTTCCTCTTTACTAGGACTGAGAGCAGCGGACAAAAAGACAAATTGCCGCCCCTTAAGAATATGGGAGCTTTTATATATATAATATACATATATATTTTTTTTTAGCAAGTCTATGCATGTTCAAACACAAGCTAATGCTATTCTGTTCAGAGAAGTATATGCATATTCAAAAAGTTTAAGCTTCGTTCCTTTACAAATTTTGCATTAATTTTTCAATAACAATGTAAATATTTTTAGATTAATATGCAGTATAAATACGCTAAGCACTGTAAATTTTTAGCGAACAAAAAAAAAATCGATATGTGAAATTTTCTATTAATTGAGTGTTTAACATATCAGTATTTTTCTCACACTTACAGCCAAAATGGCGCCCCTAAATTTTGGCGCCCTGGACAAAAAAATGTCTGGGTTGCCCGCTCCTAGAGCGGGCGTTGATGAGAGAAAGTAAATATATTACGTGACAATTTAAACTAATTTAAACAACCGGCTACAACCAAATTTTATTTTTGGCACATTGTTTGAATTGATATTAAAATTTATTTAATAAAAGACAAATTCATAATGATTAAAAAAAACAAATTCAGTGTACAAAAATAATGTAAATAGTAAAAATACATATTCTCTATTTTATATAGAAATAATCGTAACATATCATAATTTTCAAATTTTTTACGTAGAATTTCGTTTTTATCCAAAATATATATGTGTACCTTTTCAAGTTTACCACCTAACCTCATTTTGTAAAGTTTGTAACCAACTTTACTTTTAGAAATAGTGTCTTTTACTTTTATAATATTTACTATTTTTTTTGTTTTGTTCTTAAGTGGCACCTAGATGATCAATATTAACGTCAATATATTGCACAATAATATTGTTGGCCAACCTACATGGGGCAATATTATTGCACAATAAATTAGTTAGTGGCTGACACTTTTACAGTCAGCATGTGTATTCGGTTTATATTCCTTTCTGAAGTTAGTGCAGTACGAATTAAATTTTTCAACTAATTATGACTTATCAGCATCCGGATAGTGTTCTCTATATTTAGAAAGCAACTGTTCGTACTGTTCATTTATTTATTCTATTGCTGCAATCATTACTCTTGATATTCCACAAAGCGGATAAGCTCTGGTGCACCTCGATGCATTCTAAAATGAATTTTCTTTCTTCATCTTTTCCCTTTGCAGCCATCTTTGGTGCCACCAGTTGATGTTGACTCCAACATTGTAAGGACCAGACTGAACCAGATTGGGCAATACTGCCTATAGAAGATGCAATATTTATTAGATTGCACA
>JAAEAF010013033.1:0-12075 GCA_011037195.1 Triatoma infestans
TTTATTTAAAACATTTCTCTGGGAAAATTCATTTAAGGGCACCTTAGGGGAGGGCTGGGGTTACAGCTTCCTCTAAAGTGCTATCATAGTTGATTATACAATTCTATCATCCAAAGAAAATTAATTAGAAATAAATAGATTGCTAAAATTCCGAGTTTCAAGAAATTAGTAAACCGGAAGTGCGCTTTTACTGAACAGTTTTTTCAGTTTTCGACGAATTTCATTAAATTTGGTACACAAACTATAAAATTTGTCAATTATAATTTTGAGAACTGGAGTAAGAGAAAGTTGTGTGAGTGTTTCACACCAGATTTTTTTTTTTTTTTATAGACCCCATTACAATAATTAGAAAATATACATTTTTTTTTAAGTTGAAATGTTTGATCATTTAGTTAGTTCGGTTTGTCTTAGCTAGGCATAAATATGTGTAACGTCAGAAATTTAATTTTTTTTACATCTGAGTCGAATGTAACAAGAAAAAAGTAGTAGAGGTATGAAATAAAAAGTTCTATAAAGTCTGAGAGGACTTAAGTTTTCCAACTTTATTTATTTATTAATATTCATAGTTCTGTTTATTATTTATTCATTGAACGTCTGGTAGATTGTTGATAATAAGAAATCTTTTAATTTAGATTGCATTATATTGAATTTAATTATAAAATAGAGAGGAAATGACAACTGGGTTTCTATTGAAAATTGATAAATCATGTTCTATGACTATTATGCTCTCTTAGAAACGGAAATTAAGGATCTCCAGATCCAGATAATAACTTAACGGTCATAGTTCTTGCTATGATAGCTTTCATAGTTTACGTCTGTTTATTCTTACTATTATCATTAGACTAAATATTCAGTTATCTTTACGTTCCAATTCTCTCACTCCCCCCGCTCTAATTTTCTATTATTTTCCTTGAAAAATAAAATGAGTTTCCCTTTATATATATATCTTTTTTTTCTTTTTATTTTCATATATATAGGGTGTCCCAAGGTATATGGATAACGAATTTTTCTCGGTAACTAAGATAGCTAGAAAAAAACTAAAAAGTACATGTCCCCAAAGTTTTTTTGTTAGAAAACCAAATTTAATTTCCAAATTTGTTTTGGTGCTTCCAGAAGCGAGATACCGGCACCAACTTCATTTTTTCAAATGGGGAGGTGTGGTTTTTATTTAAGAAATAGATTCCTCTATTTTTTGTAAGAAAATTTTACTTGAACGGTTTTTTTTCTTTGAGCGATATTTTACAAGTTATGAATGAAAACATGATTCCTATAAGAAATTTCAAAATGATATTATAACGGTTTTTTGATTGAATAAGAAGAAAGTACTATTTTATTATAAATTTTACTCCTCATTAATTACAGATCTTGCTCGAACTGGCCTCCACCATTAAGATGTATTTCTTCGGTCGTAAGGTACAATTGCAGGTAAAGCATCTGTATGGATCTGCTAATGGTGGGGGCCAGTTCGAGCAAGAATCTGTGGAGTAATGAAGAAGTAAAATTTATAATAAAATAGTACTTCAAAAAAACCGTTTTATATTATTTTGCAATTTCTTATGGAATCATGTTTTCATTCATACTTGTAAAATATCGCTCAAAGAAAAAAAACCGTTCAAGTAAATTTTTCTTACAAAAATTGAGGAATCTATTTTGCTTAAATAAAAACCACACCTACCCATTTGAAAAAATGAAGTTGGGGCCTGTATCTCTCTTCTGGAAGCACCAAAACAAATTTGGAAATTAAATTTGGTTTTCTAACAAAAAAAACTCCGGGGATACGTATTTTTTAGTTTTTTTCTAGCTATCTTCCGAGAAAAATTCGTTAACCATATACCTTGGGACACCCTGTATATATATTTATGTAAAGAAATTTAAATGTTATTTTTGGTCAGTCCACTTTTAAGGAAGATGTTAAGAGAAAAGAGCCGAACAACCGGAATGTTTCACCATAACCGGAATGATACTAGTATTAGCAGGTGTTTAAGAGTAGTTCATTCCCATTTTAGTATCTATTGCTGCCCACATTACTTAATTTAATAATTGTTTGTTTTTTCCCCCACTCATTTTTTTTTGTTTAACAATGGTATTAATAATTTATGGCCTATTTATATAACATGAATTATACTTATGTATTTTTTATTTTTATTTTATTTCTTTCAGGTGAGTGATTCCTATTCATTATAACACCTGTTAATCATTAAGAATTAAGATCTTGGGGTCAGATATAAAGGTATGTTTTATTTGATTACTTCTCTTTTACTGCTTAACGATATTTGGTCTTTCATATAATGATGTGCTAGAGTCAGTTGCCCAGCAGCATACCTAGTTTTTATTACCAACTCCGTTACCGCAGTTATTACAGCTTACCTATTAATATTAAATATATAATTTTCATAAGCCATAACTAACTATGGCTAACTTATTTCTAGAAGTATTCAGCCGTGCAACTGCTGCCTTGTCAAGTTGTAAGCCTCTTTAAAAAGTTTTTGTTCATCTAATTCTTAACTTTAACAAGATCGCCCAGCGTCTACTATAGCGTGCTTCTTTTACAGAAATCTGAGCGATTTTGGATTTTTTTCCCAATCGTCAATCTTTGATTCCATGAAATTTGTAAAAAGATATTGACTTTCACTTTTAAAGTTCACTTTTAACTAACATTTAGAAGTGAAAGACGTTGTCTTCCACTGGATCTATCGTTGAGGATGGAGGTAAATCCGATACCGGTCAGAATTAAAGAAAAAAACCACTACGTGGATTACGTTCACATAAATGAAAATCATGCTTAGACTTAACACTAAAAAAAAAAAACAGAATTGATCCCAAAAAAATAAAGAATAGCAATTACTGTAAACGGAATCGTCAATAATTCAATATAAAATGCAGAAATGCATCTTGTCCCAAAATAAATAACTTATTTCAGTTTCTTCGGCTTCCTTATTTGCAAATTTGTAAGCCCTTTATCGAATGTTTTTGAGGAAATTTCGTGCAACATTTTCCAGAATTTGGTCAGGAATGAAGTCTTTAAAGGCATATGAACTATTTTAGATTCTAGAGTGGAATTCATAAAAAAAAAGGGAGCATGAATAATGTTGTTACCCTATTAAAAAAAATAATATTTATTAAATAAATAAATAATAAATAGATTCTGTTTACACAAATCGTGTTGTTTATTCAGGAACGTACAGCCGCTATTCAGTACAAATATTTAATTCCTTCCAAGAGCTCGCCTCTTAATCCATGACTTAATGAACTGGAATAATGATTAAAATCATGGAATATCTTTTGAAACATTGATACTAAATCTAAGTGACTTTTGTTAACGATATTGTAATTAAATTACCTAATTAAAACGTAGAACTCTTCTTCTACAAACAACGCCCTCAATACAAAAACCATCAATTAAATGTTATATTCCTAACAAATTGCCTGATAAGTATCTAATGTCCAATTAAAATGAATAACCATAGAGATAGAAACTATGTAGAGATATTCATGATAAACAATCCATTTGAACCACATCGGCAGCACATTCTGAAACAGTTCAGATAAAATTTTTTAAACAATATAAAAAAATAAAATGTTTATTTGTTACAATCTTGTAATTTTCCCCTTTCTTTCGACATTCTCAAGATAATATTAACGACCTCAAATAATATTAAAAAAAAAAAAAAAGAAACATAGAAAAAACAAATACCAAACTATTGATTTATAAAATAAATTTACATTATTCAATAAAAATTGCAATAACCCTGGTAGTGTTATTCTGATTGGGGTGAGATCATGCAGGAGGCCAATCTGAGTTTATTTTTAAAGACTTGGTATTAATAAAAAGCGTAAAAAGTGTAAGTCCCTAAACTGTCACTATATTGAAAGAGTGGTTAAAAAAAAATGTTGATTGGTCAATGTGTAGAGTTGTAGCAACGTAATCAAAAACCATTGCTTCCTCTATAAGATATACTTGTGATTCCTTTGTTTGAATGTGGTTATGATTTACTCATCTGTAAAGTATTCTCTACATTGAATAATATAATACGAGTACATTGGGTTAAGACATTTTGATCGAAAGCGTACTTTGATAACCAAACGAAATGTCTAGAAGTATTTATTTATTGTGCTTTTTTCAGTCCCTTGATAAAAACACACACCTACAAATACACAATCTCTGAAAAAAATTCCGTTTTTCTAATCATCTTTGAAGATCTTTTGTGCCCGTATCGTTGCCAGGAGGATGAATTCTCTCAATTTGCGCATCCCTTCTAAGTCTTTCTCTGTAAGGGTTGGTAAGGGCTGATCTGGGGAGTATGTCTCTTCTTCTAACATTCTGTAAGTATCATCATCAATGGCGCTACAGCCCACTAATGGGCCATGGCCTCCTCATGCAGAAGTTTCTTCCTCCCTCCATCCTTTCTTACTCCCTCTGACCATCTCAGCTTAGGTCGCCTATACGCCTCTTGCCTTCCAGCTTCTCCTCTTCAATCTTTTTTGCTATTCGGCTATCTTCCATCCTCGCAAGATGTCCAGCCCAGCGCAGCCTTCCTAGCTTTACAAATTTTACCAAATCTGGTTCCCTGTACAGACTCTTTATTTCCTGGTTCGACCTTCTTCTCCAGACATTACCCTCTCTGACCGCCCCGTAGATCTTATCCGCTCGAACACCATTAAGTCTTCTTCATCTTTTTTTGAGAGGGTCCAGGTTTCCGATCCGTAAGTTACGACCGGTCGGATTAGTGTCTTGTAGAGAGTGATCTTTGTGCTTCTACTTATTAGACTACTCCTCAGGTGTCGCTGTATGCCAAAGTAGCATCTGTTAGCGAGAAGGATCCGTCTTTTAATTTCCTTCGATATATCGTTATCTTCGCAAACTAGCGATCCTAAGTATACGAAGCTCTTAACTTTTTCAAATTTGCATGGGCCCAAAAAGATCTCTGGGAAGTGGCCACCTTCAGTGCACATATATTTGGTTTTGGATAGATTTATCCTTAAACCCATTTTTTCTGCTGCAGACTTTAGTTTGAGGAAAGCTTCTTCCAGTGCTCTACGCGATCTAGCAATGATGTCTATATCGTCTGCGTAACCTAATACTTGCACCAGTCTGTTGAATATTGTGCCAGTAGTCTGGATTTCAGCATCTCTCACCGCTTTTTCAAGAGCTACGTTAAAAAGTAGACATGCTAGTGCATCTCCCTGTCGCAGACCATTCTTCATGGGAAATATTTCTGAGAGGTCGCCTTGAATTCTGACAGCGCATTGGACAGATGCGCTGTCAGAATTCAAGTTAGTGCAACCATTCTAACTTTTTGGGGATTTTCATTTCTAACATGGCGTTATATAGCTCCCTTCGATTTACACTGTCATACGCAGTTTCAAAATCTATGAATAAATGATGTGTCTGCACTTTATATTCTCTAGCTTTTTCGAGGATTTGGCGCAAGGTGAATATCTGGTCCACCGTTGATTTTCCCTGGCGGAACCCACACTGATATGGCCCAATTTCTTTTTCCACGTATGGAAAGAGCTTCTTATAAATGATATTAGAAAGTATCTTATAAGCGCATGAGAGTAGAGTGATTCCTCTGTAGTTTCGGCATTCCATTTGGTCTCCTCTCTTGTGTAACGGGCATATTATGCCTCTATTCCATTGGCTTGGTAGATCCTGCTCCATCCAGCTCGTAAGAATTAAATCTTGCTAAACTTTGATGAGGTTGCTGCTTCCATTCTTGAACAACTCCGCGGGAATCCCATCATCTCCTGGAGATTTATTGGTTTTAAGTTTTTCAATGGCCTCCTCAACGTCGTCTTCATCCAGTGACTCCATCATGTCCTCCGAGGTTAGACACGTCACAATTACCTGGTTATTACCCGCTGCATTTTTGTTCAAGAGACTATCGAAGTGCTGAACCCATCTCTCCAACACTTTGGTCCTATCCGAAATAATTGCCGCTTCTATATCTCTACAGGCGCTTATTCTTGGCTTAAACGGCTTACGTCGTTGGTTCACTCTTTGGAAAAAGGTTCTAATATCGTTTGATTTGCTACACTCCTCGATTTCCTTCATCCTTTTATTCATCCATTCCTTCTTCTTCTTCCTGTGCAGTCCCCTTTCTTCTCTCCTTTTATTTACATATTCGTCCCTAGCTCTACGAGGGGACCTTCTTTGGATCATCCTTTTATACGCCTCATTTTTCTGCTGTGTTATCTGCGCGCAATCATTGTCGAACCATTCCGCTTTTCTTCTGTTCTCCTCAAAGCCCAAGGTTTCTTCTGCTGTCTGCTTAATAATAGCTTCGCATGCCTCCCACATTTTATCTACAGTTGCACCCGTAGCTCCTACAAGAGCATTTAATTTACAATCCAACATCTCTCTGAAGTTGTTTGAATGCTCGGTCACCTTCAGCTTAGCTATATTGTACTTACGACATTTTGGCCCCCGAATTTTCCTTATATTACTGATTCTGGCTCTTAGTTGGGCAACTACTAAGAAGTGGTCTGAGTCCACATTTGCACACCCCTGTAGGATCTTACATTTAGCAAATTCGACTTATGCCTGGAGCTTATGACAAAGTGGTCAATTTGGTTCCTGGTGTTACCGTCAGGGGATTTCCATGTTTCACGGTAGATTCCTTTATGGGGGAAGCACGTACTTCCTATCACCATATCCTGTGAAGCCGCAAAATTGATCAATCTGCATCCATTGTCATTACTATTATCGTGCAAACTGTACCGCCCAATAGTGGAGTGGTAAACTGTTTCTTTTCCAATTTTCGCGTAAAATCGCCGGCAATGATTTTTACATCGGCTTTTGGGCATTCACACACGGTTGTTTCTAGAATGTCATAGAAGGCATCCTTTTCCGTTCCTTCAGTCACCTCTGTCGGGGCGTGAACGCTAAGTACGCTGTAATTAAAGAACTTACCTTTTAACCTTATCCAACAAACTCTTGGGTTGATAGCCTTAAACCCAATTACCAGCTCTCTTGTTTTACCTTTTACGACAAAGCCTGTTCCATAGGCGTGAAGTTTATCATGGCAGCTGTAGTAGATTGTGTGATTTCTCTTTTCCAACATACCTTGGCCGGTCCAACGTATCTCTTGGATGGCAGCTAAGTCTATTCGGTATATGTCAAGTGTCTCGAGGAGTATAAAGTGTAGTGCCCCTGGTCTGTATAAAGATAAAACATTCCATGTTCCTATTCTCAAATCTTTTTGACGGTCCATTGGTCGTTTCCGTTGTATCAGTCCGGCTTTTTCTTCTTGATGAGGTTTCGGAATCCTGAGTTTTAAGGCGTGCGGGGGATTGGCCCACAGCGCCCGAGTCTGGTGGAGGGGCTGCCTCCTCAGAGTATCCAGACCTGCTCTCCCATCCGGAACGGCTTCCTAGGGACGGTTGCCCTAGGGTGTGTACTGTATGTGTGCTTGTGTTTGTATGTGTGTGTGTATGTGCTTAAGCTCTAGTGAGAGTGTGCGGTGTACAGTACTTAGGTACCCAGGGGTCGTAAAGCTCCAGTAGCTGCGCACAACAGCTACCCCCTGCGGGATTCTGTAAGTATAGAATGTATTATTTCTGCTCAGGCAATCCCATACAATTTTATGGGTGCTCAATTGACTTCAAAACATATTTCATTTTAGAAATTTTGAAAAGAAATACTTCTTTTTGCAGGAGATAGAGAAAATAACAATATGAATGGTCAAATTTTGTTAAATAAAAAAAATTGCACAGTGAAGGTTCTAATTTTGGGGGGGGTCTCTGTTAATTAGAAAGAATTAGTAGTCCAAAACATGAAGAAAGGTTAAAAGCGAAACTTAGATAAATCAAGTGTTAAATGTAAAATTAAGAAAGACTACTTTAAGATAAAAGCTAAATATAGCAAGATAAAGAAAAGTGAAATAATATATAACTGGACGTTGATGGATGTTTTGATCGCGAACATAGTTAGCTGCCACTTACAGACAGACAAACACTGTTTTGGTTTTTGTATGGTAAGAAGGATGAAGACTGATTATAAAAGTCGGTTAATTTGGATAAAAAAAATTTGTTCCAATAAAAAGAAAGGAGGAGAAAGTAGTTAAAAAAACTGTTGTAAAAACCAGTTACGTAAGTACCCTTAATAGTTTTTAATTGGAGATTAATAATACAAGGTAAGGAATAATAAATTTTACGAATAACAAACAAACAATCAGATAGAATTAAAAAATATATTCGTTGTGGCAACGAATATGTTTATTTTAAAACAAAACAAAAAATATCTGGCATTTTTATCCGTCGAGACTTGCATATTCATTTGGTTCCTGTCCGGATTCGGATTTTCATCCATCGTCAGAGCAAATTCACCAAGTTCATGTAGAGAGTTAACCTCAACTATTGGTTTCAACAAGTGTGAGTATAACAGAAACATTAGTTGAAGTGAACAGATTCACACGAACTTGGTGAATTTACTCTGACGATGGATAGAAATACGAAACCGGTCAGGAACAAAATGAATATGCATGCTACGACGGATAAAATGCCAGATGTTATCCAGCATTGCAGACACATGCACATATTCAAAAACAAAAAATCTGGTGTGAAACATTCACACAACTTTCTCTTACTCCTGTTCTCAAAATTATAATTGCAAATGTTATTAGTTTGTGTACCAAATATAACGAAATTCGTCGAAAACTGAAAAAAACTGTTCAGTAAAAGCGCACTTCCGGTTTACTAATTTTCTTGAAACGGAATTTCCCATCTATTTATTTCTAATTAATTATTGTTTGGATGATAGAATTGTATAATCAACTATGATACACTTTAGAGAAGCTCTAACCCCACCCCTCCCCTAAAAGTGCCCTTAAATGAATTTTCCCAGAGAAATGTTTTAAATAAAAGATGTAGATCTTTGCATGTTTAGTTTATATACGAAGTTTCAAAAAAATCGTCGAAGCCATTTTTGAGAAAATTCGCGAAAACTGAAAATCATTTAGTAGTGGTAAAATAAACGCACTTCCGGTTATCCATTTTTTTCAAACTCGGAATTTCAACAACAAATTTAATTCTAATTAACATTATTTAGATGACAGAATTGTCTAATATACTGAAACAGCAGTTAAGATGAAAACCTAACCCCACCTCTCCCCCAGAAGTGCCCTTAAATGAATTTTCCTGGAGAAATGTTTCAAATAAAAGTTGTAGCTCTTTGTATGTGTAGTTGATATACAAGTTTAAAGAAAATCTTCGGAGCCATTTTTGAGAAAATTGCAAAAACGTAAAAAAAAGCAACTAGTAAAGTGGTACTTCCGGTTGAGGAATATTGACACATAACGCACCGTCAGATCCCATGGTGATACCTAAACGTAATATTAAGTTTGAACTTTCTACGATTTTTCTTTTTTGAGCTATGCTGTTCACATACATACACACACACAGACACACACACACACACATACACACCCACACACCCAGACCCCAGAACCATTTGCTAAAACCACTTTTTTTGACTCAGGGACCTCAAAACTGGATATTTCCGGTGCCTCGATATCGAAAATTTGACACTATTACAATACTTCCTCTTACTAGTAGTAAGAGAAAGTAAAAATAGTGTGAAATGGGATAGAGATGTGGGAATATGAAGTGGTAAGCGCCTATTGTTGGTAGTACTTGGATCAGTACAATTTGTAGTCCAACGTAATAATATTGAAGAAACCCCTAGTAACATTTGAAATATAACGATTCGACGTAAAATCAATTTTTCCGGACAACTGTTTCAACTAAAACTAATACGTTTATATTTGTGTAGTTAGCATTCGAAAATTTAAATGAAATCATTTGTAACCAATTACTAGAAAAAAATCCAATTCAATTCAAAAACCAATTCTGTAAAATCGCACTTCCCATTAAGCGATTTTCTACAAATTTGCAATTCTAGCAATGCCTCTTGCAATATACCTTAAACATGATAAAGCTGGGATAGTTCTATATATTATAGTGATATAAATTTGACGGTATTAACCCTGCTGAACTCTCAAAATCTCAAAATTTCTAGGAAAGTGTATTAATAAAAGTTGATAGTATTGTATAGTATTGATGTAAGTAATGTACCAAGTTTAAAGGAAATTGTGGGAGCTGTTTTCGAGAGAATTGCAAATAAACTTAAGACAACCATACATAAAGTTGTACTTATTGAATATAATGGAATAATATAATATAATATATACAATCATTCATATTACTACCCCACTTATTAGCAATAAAAGTATGTAAAGAATGGTAATAATTTTTCAATTAATAAACTATCTATAGCAACATAAATAACAATGTAATTAATATCTTTATTTATAATATTAATTAATATTCAAACTGGAAAGGAATTTAATTGAATCTGAAGTATTATTATTGAACTGTTTCAGCTTTCTTTTTAAGTTTAAGGTAATAAAAATTCTTTTGTATATACATATATATCTTTGGCCTGTTTTGTCCCCTAGGGGGCTTGAATAACCCTCAAAGGAAGGATACCTCTCTCTCTCTTCTATTTCTTAGTCTTTCCACCTCATCTCATCTTCTTCTTCTTCTTCTACATCGCCTACGTTTTTCTTCAGTGTTCCTCTTGGTATCCTCCAATCGCCCTAGTCCGTCTGTTGTACGCTTGGTAAAAGTCAGTGGCGGTGTAGTAGTTTGATAAGCATAAGAACGTCCTTCCGACCTTACTCTACATTTTACATTATAATTCCAACCACCCATCTTGCTTTTTACCAGCAAGCACGCTCTCTTTTATGGTAGAACGCGACAGAGAGGGTGGCTAGGTAGGGTAAGAAAGAGAGAGTGAAACAGAGCTGGTGGTTGCCCCGGTACTCCTGTTACACAAGAGTGTGACGATGAAGAGCAGGAGGCTGCTGTAAGATAACTTTCCTCCAGGTACGCTGTTACCGTACTTTACCATCACCTCTTTACATCTTTCCTCGTAAATCCTTCAGATAGTGTGCGATGCCACACATTTCTTACCTTACTGCTGCTCTTATTTTAATTTTTTTTTTTTTTTTTTTGCATCTTTTTACCTGATAGCTGGATAACAAAAATAATTGCTACTCAGCGGAGTTTTTCTTAAGAATTTTTTTTAACTATTTTATTAAAATACAACTCTACCACCCCAGAAGGACTGCTTTTGCATTAATTATTGTTTATTAGTTTATTTATAATTAATAGCGAGCTCAATAGTTATTTATTCCTCTATTACGTTCACTGAATTTACAAATTAGAAAAAAAAAAAAATCTGGTGTGAAACACTCACACATTACGGATTAAAGAATTGTAATTGACAGATATTCTAGCATTTTTACTAAATGTTTATTTGTCTTAAATTATAGGATACATGGGGGGGGGGAATATGTCAACTTAAGAAAATTACTTTTTTTGTGGAAATCATATATCCCCCTAAATTTCTTTAAATGAACTTACTCGGATAAAATTACCAATGAAAGTGATAAGATATCTGTATTAATAGTTTTTGTAACAAATATAATGAAATCTATTGATGAATTTATGGATAAAATTGTAGAAAACTGGAATAATTCCCAGTAAAGACGCATTTTTTGTCAAAAAAACCGATTTTTTCAAACTAGGAATTTTAAAAACATATTTAATTCTAATTAATATTACTTAGATGGTAGAATTGATGTATAATAAACTACGAGGCATGTCCAGTAAGTGTACTGAATTTTTGTAGGTTACAAAAATTTTTATTTGAACAAAAAAAATTACCTGGTTACATTAGTACATATGTAAGCTATTTTTCGACATAGACCATTCCTCTCAATGCAGGTGGTGAACCGGGGTATTAATTTTTTGATGCCTTCCTCGAAGTAGTTTCCCGCCAACCCCTTCGTCCACTTCTCCACCTCCCCTTCACCTCCTCGTCGGTTGAAAACCTTTTTCCACCCATGTGCAGCTTCAGGGAGGTAAAGAGATAGTAATCTGAAGGTGCTAGGTCAGGGGAATGCGCGGGATGGTTCAGGACATCCCATTTAAACGAGGCAAGCAGTTCCTTCGTGGCGTTGGCCGTGTGTGTGGTCTGACATTGTCGTGCAGCAGGCAGACTCCCTTTGT
>JAAEAF010013034.1:0-25307 GCA_011037195.1 Triatoma infestans
CCAACAGCAGGCTCGGGACGAATGAAAGGGAGAGAGGCGCCTAATTTGGCAAACCGATCCACCTCCTCATTCCCAAAAATACCCATGTGACCTGATAAAATCTTACCGAATTCTGACACTTTATTTTTCGTGCAAAATCCATCAACCGGAAGTATGACTTTGCTGAATACTGTCTGCACATATAATTACCTATCACTTTTATTTGAAACATTTTCCTGGGAAAGATAGATTTTTTGGGGGATATTCTAGGGTAACATAGCGTTATGCTTTCTTCTAAAGTACTACTTCAGGATAATATATATGGTTTTTACCACGTACTTAATAATAATACACATTGGAAGCATTAATAGAATTCCGAATTTAAAGAAAATCGATTAAACGGAAATGCGATTTTACAGAATAGGTTTTTGAGGTTTTTATGGGGGAATTTCCTCAAAAATGGTTACAAGGATTTTCATTAAACTTGGAATGCCTGCTGCATAGATAGTAACGTATCTTTTTTATTTGAAACTTTTCACCAAAAACAGTTTTGCGGAATTTGTTGCGTTAATTTTAAATTGTATATGCAGTTGGTTCAGTGTTTTTTAGAGCGCTCTACTGGGCCAAATATAATCACTTCTCTACCTGCCAAAATTAGTAGGTTGGTACTTATCCCCTAGCAACTCTATTTATCTCCGGACAAATACGATAAATTTGGGTTTAAAGAAAATTTGTCGTTTTATTTATAATTGTGTTAAAAGAAATAATAGGGGAGGGATTAGCTCAGTGGTTAGCGTACTGGACTCCCACGCGGAGATCCCGGGTTCGAGTTCAGCTGTGTTGCCCTTAGATTTTTTTCTTCCCAGGCGCCTCTACAGCTCACTATCCGGTGATGGACAGTGTTGTCTGCTGCGAGAGAACACTGTCCGGAGACCGGCAGTGCACTGAGAAGGCTCCGCACGCTAATGACCATAGATGTTGACGCGCCTTAAATTAATATTAAAAAATAAAATGAAGTAAGAGAAAATCATGTGAATATTCCACGTCAGATTTTTTTTCTTTTATCTTGCAGGATTTCAAGTGTACCCGCCCCCGGCTACGCCGCCAGAGCCAGCACCGCCAGATCATCCGCCCGGCCGACGGAGTCAACAGTCTACGGACAATCTCCTTGGCTCTTACACCAGTCTCGATGAGATCACTTGCAATTTAATCATATAAAATTAATAATAATAATAACAATTTCTGAATTGTAAAATTTAAAAAAAAAAGAAGAAAAATTATGAATACACACACAAAAAGTTCGCTTCAATTAATTCAACAACAATGGAGAAACCCTTGTTTATTTATTTTTGAGATACATAAATTCCTTTCTGATTTATAATTAATTAAATTTATTTATTTTTTATTTATTTATGCGAAAATAGTCATTTTTAATTAATAAATAAATTAATAAAGTAGAACTTATTACAATTTCTTTCAATTTTTTTTTCATTTTTAATTAATTTTTACTTTCTGTTAGCGTTGTAAGAATAAGTGTTGCCATCTGCTTGGGGTTCAACCCTTGATGGGTCCTGGCCTGCTCTGTGAGTCTATTCTAGTGTCTGTCAGTTGCAGCTGTCCTCCAGTTGCCAACTCTTAACAAGATTCTCGCATCCATTACTGATGGTGGCTTGATGAGCCAAGTTTCGGTCTACCGACCTTTCTCGTTGTGTCCAGCTTTCCACCCAGGATCGTTCTTGGCACTACACTTTTCTCCATGCTCGCTACATGAAGTCCAGAGCTCAGCCTAAACAATCTTACCATGTACATACAACGTCCGCCTCTCCATAAAAATCATTTAATTTCCCCTTCTCTCTATATATCAGCTTTGGGAATAGAGTGAGCTTGGGAAGCATACGTCATTACTGGGCGAATGAGGGTTTTATATAGCGTGGTATTCGTTTTCCTGGAAAACCGGCTGCTTTTCATCAGGCCAAAGTAGCGTATATATTAGCAGCCATAATACTTCCGCTGATCTCCTGCGATATAGAATTAATTAATGGCCGTGGCTTGGGAGCAAAGATAGTTTAATTCTTGTACTCTTTGAAAGGTACAAGAACCAAATTTCAAACGGCCATTACCACCTCCAAACATACATGTATTTTGTCACATCCTGGTAATTATGTGTGTTCATAGCAAATTCATACTTGTGGTTAATTGGATTTTGCTCGAAAAATAAAGTGTCAGAATTCGGTAAGATTTTACCCGGTCACATGGGAATTTTTGGAAATGTGGAGGTGGATAGGTTTGCCAAATTAGGCGCCTATCTCTCTTTCATTGGTCCCGAGCCTGCTGTTGGCGTGTCTTCTGGCACATGTCTGTCAGGCTTCCAGTCATGGACAGCTTCACAGCATTCATCCTTCTGGATGAGCACAGTTGGTTGTCGGCAGTCCAAAATGCTCATCGAGGATCCGGACAGGGCTATTAGTGAGACGTTGCTGTGTCTTTCACGGAGCTCTCTTAGGCATCTGGTTGGATCCCTTGTGGTTTAAGGACACGTCTCTACGTAATGGGGCTTATGCCGGATCCATTTTGTACAGTCTGTGAGATGGAGGGGGAAACACCAGATTGTCTGGGTGGTGAGGAAATTAGGTTCAGGACCTTTAGTCGGAACAGGATGTCTAAGGAAGAGCTTAGACTATTTCCCCTTAAGGTTATTATCAGATTTTTCCAGACCCATGAAATTTGCTGCTTGTTGCAAGGCAAGAAATGCATTCTTCAATTACCCGCTTATGCCAGAACTTGGACAGATTTGTTGTATATGGTGCCTGAAGTCTGAAGAGTCTTTGATTGCTTTTTCTTAGCCAGGATAGAATTTTGTCTGAATATAGCATACATGGAATTTTTGGAATTTAATATTTCACCTCTTGAGATTTTCAGAATCCGAATTTTTTTTTTTTGAAATTGGTCCTTTTGTGGTGTGAAAGAATTCGGTCAGCATAAACTCGAACAATTGAAAATCGTAGCAAGTTGAAACTGGATATTCCATTTAAGGTTCTACTAAAATATGAGCAGGTCGACATACTGGCAAGGTAAGGCGATAATATCGGGTGGCGAAATGCAGTTTTGCGACAGAGAAGTTATAAAAGAATGATAAAAAAAGGAATTGGAGAATCTGGTTCAAAGAAGCTGAAGTGTGCTGGACATCATTTCCGCCATTTTGTGCTCTGCTACAAGATCCTATGCGACATTACCCACGGTCTCCTTACCGGTGGTCGCTGGTGTGTTGCCGCTTGATCTCCTAGTAGAGATGAGGGCCCTTACCTATAAGTATAAAAAAAAGGAAATGATTGTCGTTGATGGTGAGGAACTGTCCGGTCAGACGCCTCCTTCTCTCGCAAAGAAAAAGCTCCGCTAGTACGAGATTGGGTAGTGGCAAAGACGCTGGGATGAAGCAGAGACAGGGAGATTCGCATATGAGTTCTTCCCGAATCTGCATCACAGACTGTCGATTCGATGGCTGGAGCTATCCCAAACCGTAACGCAATATCACATGGGCCACGGGGAGTTCAATTTTAAGCTCCATGAGCTGGGACTGAAAGATTCCCCAAATTACGAATGCGGTGAATGGGACACAGTGCATCACGTTCTCTTCCGGTGTCCTCTCCTCGACGAGGCAAGAATCCACATGGAATTCAAGCTGAAAAGGAGGGGAGAGAACTAGCCGGGAGACTGCAAAGAGTTAATGAGAAGTGCTATCAATTTTAAAGACTTTGTAGAGTTTGCTCGCGAAGTAGCGGTAATACTCCGGACTAGACGGATATGTAGAGGTCCTCCTCCACGTGGCTGGGATGGTAACTTGCCCACTACGTAGGCACCGGTTTTGGCGCTATGCGCTAGGTACGGTGGCCTGGAGCGTGTTTGAATTAAAAAAATTGACATCATTTTAGTTGCAGATATGTTCACAGCCTCTGCAGTTCTGCAGCTTTTTCCAGTAATTTTTCCGACAACACACACATTGTTTTTATTTGTAGGATGGAATTTTTTTTTAATAAAAAAAGAAATCAGTTTACAATAAATAATATATATATTTACCAAAAAAAAATAAAAATAAAATACAAATAAATTAAAATTAATTAAATATAAGGAGATTTTACAATAAATAAATTTAATTTATGAAAAAAAAAAATTTAAATCTGTGGTAAAAAAAAATATGTGGAACCCTTAATTATTGTAGATATTAAATTTACTAAAAGTTATGTTCTGAGTCAATTTTATTAGGGAGACCAACTTTAAAAAAAAACGAAGGTCTCCCCATACCATTAGGAGCAACAATTGCCCCATAGTCTACCGCTGCAGGTTCCAAAAAGAGGGGCGCATCTTTTAACCCAAACAGGTAAGTGCGGCTAATTATAGCCGTATATATCCAATAATACCAAGTTAAATTCTCTAGAGTCACCCGTGGAAAGAAAAATGGTGAGGATCCACCACCCGGACTCCCTTTATCCAGTCCGATCAAAACAAAATAGCACAAAGTTCAAATTTTATATTTCTCTTGTAAGTTTTATGTGCTACTGCGAGAGTTTTGGGTCAAGGAGGACCCGACAATTAAGGTTCTTGAGGGGGCTGGGGACGGAGAATAGTTCTAGCTTTATCACTTTTATTTGAAACATTTTTCTACGAAAATTCATTTAAGTGTTGTTCTGGACGAGTGGGGTGACTTTGTGCTTACCTCTTAAAGTGCCATTTCTGTATATAATACCAGTCATTGGATAGTTTCACATTCATTATGAATAAGCTCAGCGGGTTGTTGGCAGTCTAATGCTTATTGGGGGACCCTGACAGGGCTATTAGTGAGATGTTGCTGTGTCTTTCACGGGGCTCTCAAGCATTGGTTCCCTTACTAGGCATTGCGGTTTAAGGAGACACCTCTGCGTAATGGTGTTCATGCCCGGGACCCTTTTTGTAGCGTCTGTGAAACAGAGGAAGAAACACCCAGGAAGGTGTTGTGAGGAAATTAGGTTCAGGACCTTTGGTCGGAACAGGATATCTGTGAAACAGCTTAGGCTATTTCCCTTTAAAGGTTATGGTCCGATTTGTTTGGACTGTGGTGCATCTCAGATGGGTTAGATCCGGGTCTGGATTTTTAGAACACGGCGTAGGGTTTTACAGTCGAATAGTACTAATGTCCCCCAGAACCCACCAAGAATCAATTGTCCTTAGAAAAAAATGTCTCAAATAAAAGTGATAGGCTAGGATGGTTGAACAGATAGAAAATGCACAATTTAGATCGAAAATTCTTGTGGTCGTTGGGACTTATTCAACAAGTGTATGACAATGTGGTTGATGAAAGCCGCGTCCAGCGTCCGGACCTCTTGGCAATCTGACAATATTATCAGCTGGGCCGTTGCTATAGATACGTCCACCTTCTCGTGAGCCACGTCTTCCAGATTCAATGCTCATACTCCAGTAACCGTTTTCACGCGGCTTGCCAGGCATATGTAGATCTATAGAACTGCGTCGACTGTCCGAACCACTGCCGCATCTGTAATAGAGAAAACAAGAACGTATTTTTGTTAGGATGGATTGAAACAAATTTCTCACTTCAGTTTACAAAATTGTAATCGACTATAGTTTGAACTTCTTCCTCACCCTGCCTATAGCCCAGACCTTGCTCCTTCGGACTACCACTTATTCCGATCCGTGGCTCATTTTTTGTGGGATAACAATTTTACTATTGGAGAGGAAGTGAAAGCAGCTTGTATTGAATTCTTTGCCTCCAAAGAATCTTCGTGGTACCAAAAAGGAATTGAATTACTGGCACAGAAATGAGTTGAACTGATTAATAACAATGCATTATACTTTGAAGAATAAACTGGTAAGTCTTTAATACTCGTTAAAGTACCATATCCAAAAAGGCAAAGACTTTTGCAACACCTCAGTGACTTTGGCAATGAAGAAGCGGAACGACTCGCAAAGGAAGGAGGATCCGAAATGAGTGCCTCGATCGAGGTTCATAGCTATCAAGATGAAGGTAAGCAATGGCTATCCGTTTTAGATATAAACAGCCAAGTACTACTCCACAAATTTTCCTAAAAAAGATTCAATCGCTCGCTTCCGAATCATTAAATGTCACGATTATCCCATGAAGCGCTTGTTTCGAATTGGCATGTTGCAGACAAACCACAATGTGTATACTTAACAGATAAGAGAAATGATCAGGCGAACAATTTGGACACAATGTCCTGAATTGATTCGTACCTGGATCTTGATGAACAGTATCCTTCTGAACCAGAATCTCTGGAACCTCTACGACATTCCATGTGTCTACATGAACAACAATCTGATGTTGAACTGGCCAAAGATAAACGCCGGATATCTGATATTGATATGCCAGAGTTTGAACGTGATCGTGATGAATTCCAGGATTCCAATGAATCTGATGATAAGCGCCTGTCGAATGATCTGTTATTCCAATTGACGCCTTCCCATTCATTGCTGCGATATCTGCAAACAAAACAATTTGTAATTAGCATTTTGCAATCAGAATTTTTTATTTCCAACAATTTGAACCACTTTTCCCAAAAATTAAAAAACTTTTTTTGATCAAATTTACTACCAACTAGAAACTTATCTAGGGGCCTCCAAGATCACCATTTTCGGAGTCACATATGGGCTTCCAAGATAAGAAAGTCTGTGGGCCTCATTGCTGGTCACTATAGACTTAGATTTAACGGATAGCCTGTGTAAGTATTGCCAGGAAGAAGAAGAAACAGCACTGTACGTAATGTGTCAGTGTGAGGGGCTTGAATGGCTGAGGTTTCTCCTCTTTGTAGAGGAGAAACTGACACCTGCAAGCTATACCCAAGAGGCTCTCACAGGACTCTAAAGTCTAATTAAACAGACAGGACTGCAGAGAGAATTCTAATTTGTGGGTGCCACAATAGACCCATAGGGATCGCGGTGGCGTACACATGATAGCCAACTCCTACCGAATCTAATCTAGTGGAGTCGGAGACGTGGACCGTGACTGCTGCGGTGGAAATGAGACAGAACCGCTAGGAAAGGAAAGTTTTCGAGAACGATTTTCTTACCACCCACAAACGAAAAGCTCCTCCCAAAAAGCTTCTCCCAGCAATCTGCCGGTGTGACTGCAATATCTTAAGATATCCTTAATCTCCATCTCCCCTAAGCATTTCTTTTCAAGAATATTTTCATTCTTCTCAAATATTCACCGACAAAACGGGGGACACTGACCTAGTTGGTATACGTTTTCCCTTGACTCCATCGTCACAACTGTGGCACTAGACGTCCTACCCATTTTGTGTAAATGACTGGCTATACAGGCATATCCCAGGACCCTCATTTGTATCCTACTTGAGGAAAGATAATTAAGGCTGCGTTGGTAAGCTTAGACGCTTTCTTTCCTGAAGGATGATTTACTTCCTTGATTTTACCGGGTCGTATGGGAATCTTGGGGAATGAGAGGTAGATAGGTTGGTTACCACACTCCCAAGCATACTGTTGGTGTGTCTTTAGGCACGTCGGTCAAGCTTCCAAACATGGACAGTTTTACAGCATTCATCCATTGGGAGGACCGGACAGGGCTATTAGTGAGATTTTGACCTTCACGGACCTCTCTCAGGCATAAGGTTGGGGATATTGTGGTTTAAGGAGACACCTCTACATAATGAGGCTCATCCCTAAGGACCCCTTTTGTAGAACATCCATCCATCTTATGACAGATTTCTTGGTTGTGAGGAAATACGATTTCAAGGATCTTTGGTCGGAACAAGAAGTCTGTGGAAGAGCTTAGGGTTACTTCCCTTTTAGGTTATGGTCCGATTTGTTTGGACTGGGGGGAATCTTACTTGGATCCGGATCTGGATTTTTGGTCTAGACTAGGTTTGTTGGTTGTGAGGTAGCTATATGGGGAATCATAGGCCTGAAACCATCGTGAAATATACCGTGGTTTGCCCAAAGAACCGATGTGGGGACCAAGGCGTTACTAACACATAAAATAGAGAACTCAATTAAATCAGTACTTACCTTCTTTGTGTCCAATGATTTCCTTCTAGTCCAGTCGATAGACGTCTAGTTTGACCACCGTTTAGTCGAATATTTCTTCGTTCATCATTCTCCGAACAAGAACTAGTCGAATAATCTTCTAATGATTTCAATTTCTTCAATTTTTTCTTACGTTCTACTGATGGTGGTGCATTCAGCTCTAACACCTGCAAACAAATAACTGCACTATTATGTAGTCCTAGCAAGAGGAAGTATGTGTGTAGATAGTATACGAAGTTTATTAAAATTCCTGTTGGAGGCATTTTCAAAAAACTGACAAACAAAACATTCAGTAAAGTCAAGGATAATGGATTTTGTCCGAAATCTTCGTGTCTGATCCGATGGTAGGTAGTGTCTAAATGGAATACCAAGTTTGAGCTTCCTGCGTATTTCTGGTCAAAATTCAATTTGGAAAATCTGGCACATCGTAATATTTACACTTACTTGGAATGAAAGAAAGTAAACAGGTATTTAATGATTACTCTATGTGTGTGTGTGTGTGTGTGTGTGCGCGCGTGTGTGCGTGTTTTAACAGAATAGCTCAAAAACGAAAAGTTGCAAGAAGCTTAAACTTGGTATTCCGTTTAGGTACTACCTACCACAGTATCAGACAGGATGATTTCGGGCAAAACCCACCAACCGGAAGTGCCACTTTACTGAATGTTTCGTTTTTCTTTAACTTTCCGTGGTTTTCCTGGAAAAGACTTTTATTCGAAACCCTTTTTTGAAAAAATTGATTTTTTGAGGGGTACTTGGGGGTCTGTCAGTTAGTTTAAATTTAAATTTGCACAAACTTTGTTGGTTTTGACATAGAGCGCTCCACATAAAGCCACTCAGGTATACAAGTAAAATCCCCACTACCATATTTATGGCAAGCTCAACTATTTTGGCGGAAGGGTGGGTTTATGTAGTTCCTCTAAAGTGCTATCTTAGTTGATTATACGATATCTTCATCTAAATAATATTAATTAAAATTAAAAATTTTTAACAACAATGCCCTTGATTAAATTGTGTTAATTAGAGTTAGAGAAAGTCGTGTGAGTGTTTCACACCAGATTCAGGTGTAGTGTGAGGTTTTGCGGTATTCAGGGATACGGAAAAAAATGGTTTTACCGACTGTTCTCTGGCTGTGTTAACAAAATAAAAAACAAACCGTCACAGAAAGCTCAACTTAGTATTCCATTAAGAAGGCACTACCATCGGCCGCCGCATCAGACTGGAAGATTTCGGGCAAAATCCATCAACCGAAAGTGCCACTTCACTTAATGTTTTTTCTTTTCGGTTTTTCGTGATTTTCTCAAAAATTGCTGCAACGATTTTCTTTAATCTTCGTATACTATCTATTCACATAAATACCAATCCACTTTTAAATCCTATGGCGCAATAGCCCATGAAGGGCCAAGGCATGCCAGACGGCGATTTGAATGGGAGGCGTGTACTAAGCACGCCGCATTTCCCAACTGGGCGTTTAGTTCCAGCCTTCGCTATCTAGGGCGCTACTAACTATAGCCTCCCACTTTTTATAACGATCACCGACTTTGCCGTCACAGGAATCGAACCCGGAATTTTCTCACGAAAGGCGAGTGCGCTAAACACTATAATCAACGCGTGAGGACCCCAATCACTTTATTTGAAGCTTTTTTCCGGAAAAATTTGCATTTTTGGGGGGATTCTGGGGGGAACAGTAGCGTTATTGCTTTCCTCTAAAGTACCACATCAGTTATAATATATGGTTTTACCACCTACATAATATTAATAAACATTAGAAGAATTGATAGAATTCCAAATTTGAAGAAAATCGGTTAACTGGCAGTGCAACTTTACAGAAGGGGTTTTTGCCTTTGAAGTCTTTACTGTACCATAAAAAATGTCTTGCAATTACAGTAAATGACTTTTTTAAAGAAATGGAAACTAAATTATGTGTTTGACTATGTTTTAATTATCAAACAAATATGTGGTATTAATTATCACAAAATTAAAAAAAAAAATTAAATAAAAATTAGTGTCAATCACTCATACGACTTTCTTTGACTATAATTAATATATATTGAACCCAAAACTAAGATTCCGCCAAAAATTCCTACATTTTTCCAAAAAAAAATATTACAAATAAAAGTGATAGGCACAAAGGTAATCGTTATAGCATTCTATAAAACAATTCTAAAAAACTTGAAAATCTTTTCAGTAAAATCGCACTTCCGGTTGATAGATTTTGCCTGAAATCTTCGTGGTAGTTCCTAAACGGTAAACGTCATTTTTTAGATATTCCGTTAAGCACACAAACATACAGACCATTCGCTAAAAAAATATTTTTTTTCGTATTCAGGGGACCACAAAACATGTATTTCCGGTGAAGACTCAATTTCGAAAATCTGGAACGATTGCAATACTTTCTCTTACATAGGTGTATGAGAAAGTAACAAATTAAAAATTTCATTTTAAACGAATCAGGGTGTGTCTTGGATTAATTATTTCCATTTTAATTCAATTCTACTTTAGTTCTGGCCTTCATTAATGTCCGTGTAATTTCTGGAAGGAAACCTAGTTTTGCAGATTTTTAAGGACAGATCAAAAGTGAAAGGCACCCTTCCTTTTAAAATAAAAAAAATTAAAGACCAAGTCACCATAAATGCAAAGGGAGGTTATACAGAGATCACACTGGAATAACCTTCTCTGAACTTGAAAATGATATACACGCTTATGAGTCACACCTTGAATACACATACAGTAACCTTGTATTTAAAACTCAACTCACACAAATAACCTACCACCACCACCAACCAATACGCCAAAAAATCTATATTACCGGAAAAAAAAAGTGTTTCAAAAAATTGTACTTCCGGTTAAACAATTTACTTCAAATTTGAAATTCTAGCAATAAATTTATTGTATTTTAATATTACTTAGGTGGTAGAACCGTAGGTTGTACTGAAGTGGTACTTTTAATTGAAGCTTTATACTACTGTTTCCTTAAAACGTTTCAAATAAAAGTGATAGGTCTATATCTGGGCAGTTTGTATTCCAAGTTTAAAGGAAATCCTTGAAGTAGTTTTCTAGAAAGGTGCGGAAAACGGAAAAATCTAATTAATAAAGTTGCATTTCTGGTCAACCAATTTTTTTCAAATTTGGTATTCTATTAACGCATCTAATGTAAATTAATATTATATGGGCGGTAGAACCATAAACCTTACCGTTTACTGTTCCCCTAAGAAGCCGCCAAAACATTAATTGTTCCCAGAAAATGGTATATAGAAAGTGTTAAAAGTTTTGAGAAAAATTGTGGGAAACTAAAAAAAAAAAAAAATTATTCGTTTTTTGAGATCTACTTTTTTTTTGTAAAATATTGATATACGAAACAAACATATAAAATGTTGCATCTATTCAAAATTACTAGTTAATAGACAATTTGCAAAGGTCAATCCAATGTAAGGGGAAAAAACTTTCAGTATTTACTGACATTGAAGTGTAATGTCGGAAGTAAATTTAAAATAAAAAAATATTATGACCTTAAATTAAGTATTTCCGGTTTTTTTGTTTGTTGTTTTTTTTTCTCTCTCCAAACCGGAAATAGGTAAAGGTTTTTCCTGATCGTAATAAGGAAGTGTGGAGATTTACCTTTTATAATAGATTTAAATTCCTTTATATTAATTTATATTTAATAGATAAACTTCCAGGTCATTTTAAATGTTTACTTTCTCTTACTCCCTAGTAAGAGGAAGTATTGTAATCGTGTTAAATTTCCGATATCGAGTTTTCACCGGGAATACACGTTTTGAAGTCCCCTAAGACCAAAACAGTGGTTTCTGTGTCTGTTTGTCTGTCTGTGTGGGACAGCATAGCTCAAAAACGAAAAACTGTAGAAAGTTCAAGACTTGATATTCCCGTTTAGGTATCACCATGGAATCCGACAGTAGGTTATCTATCAAAATTCCTCAACCGGAAGTGCCACTTTACTGAATTTTATTTTCCAGTTTTTTGCGATTTTCTCAAAAACGGTTCCAACGATTTTCTTTAAACTTTCAATATAAATTACACATACAAAGAGCTACAACTTTTATTTAAAATATTTCTCTTGGTAAAGTCATTTAAGAGGACTTTAGGGGGGGTGGGTGGGAATGGGTTTGTTTTCCCTTACACAATTCTACCACCTAGACAAAATTAATTAGAAATAAATAGATTGCCAAAATTCCGAGTTTCAAGAATATTAGTAAACCGGAAGTGCGTTCTTATTGAACACATTTTATTTTTAGCTTTCGCTATTTTCTCCGATAAAAACACCGACGACTTACATTAAATTTTGGTATACTAACTATAAAATTTGTCAAATTACAATTTTTGTAAACTGCAGTAAGAGAAAGTTGTGTGAGTGTTTCACACCAGATTTTTTTTTTATATTTGATTTTATTTTTGTTTAAATAAAATTGAGGCCAATATCAAATTGAAGTGAGTAGCATTGAGTTTAAACTACTTTATCTGAGATAGAGGCCACACCATATTGGGGTCATACTTTAAACACAGGACATTCTCAAATTCGGATTTGTTATTTATCTATTTATTTTCCTTGAGATTATGATTAATTAAAATCATTCTATGATCTAATTATCTATAATCTATAATAAATATAGAATATTTAAGTAGCAAATATTATACGATAGTCACTTTTGTGTCCACTTCCGGTTGACTGATTTTCTTCAAATTTGAAATTCTATCAATGCTTCTAATATATCTTAATATTATATAGGTGGTAGAACCGTATATTATACTGAAGTGGTACTTTAGAAGAAAGCATAACGCCCCAGAATTTCCAATAAAATCAAATTTCCTGGATGTTGTAGGTTACGAAATTTAAAGAAAATCGTTGGTGCGATTTCCGTAAAAAATCACGAACAACTGAAAAATCTATTCAGTAAAGTTGTACTTCCGGTTGATGGATTTTGCCTGAAAACCGTATGCCTGATGCGATGGTGGTGCCAAAACGGTATACCAAATTTGTTACTTCCTGCAACTTTTGGTTTTTGAGATATTCTTTTCACACATACAGACTATTTTCTAAAAAAACAATTTTTTGGACTCAGGGGACCTCAGAACGTGTATTTCCGGAGAAAACTCAATTTCGAAAATCTGGCAATATCACAGTACTTCCACTTACTAGGAATAAGAGAGAGTAAAAATGTATGAATGGTTAGTATAACATGTTTACTGAACTTCGTTGATGTCTTTATGGAGAAAGTCCACAAAAAACTGTTCAGAACTTCTTACTTCCGGTAAACCAATTTTCTTCAAACTCGGAATTTTTGCATCACATTTCATTATAATTAATATTATGTAATTAATAGAATGATATAATAAACTAAAATAACACTTTAGTAAAAACTGTAACCCCACCCCGCCCCCTAAACCCCTCTTAAATGAATTTTCCCGGAGAAATGTTTCAAATAAAAGTTGTAGCTCTCTGTATGTGTAGTTGATATACCAAGTTTGAAGAAAATCGTTGGAGTTATTTTTGAAAAAAATCGCTAAAAAGTGAAAAATGCATTCAGTAAAGTGGTACTTCCGGTTGAGGAATTTTGACAGATAACCTATTATCGGAGCCCATGGTGATACCTAAACGGGAATATCAAGTTTGAACTTTCTACGATTATTCGCTTTTGAGCTATACTGTTCACATACATACACACCACAGAGACCAAATTCTAAACACTACTTTTCCCGGCTAAGGGGACCACAAGACGTGTATTTCCGGTGGAAAGTCAATAAAAAATTTTACACTAGAATTCTATATTAGTTGTGGTTGGTTCAGAAATATTTTCTATGATAGCCTGCTTCTTTTTTTAGCGGTCATCGATCGGTTTCGAGCCCGGTTCGCCCATCATCATAGACTTGCACAGAACAAATTCAGTTTATACACTTACTCTATGCAAGTCTATGTTATCAAACTTTTTGACAAAAATATCCTGATGATGGGCGAACGCCCGAAACCGGTCGATGACCACGAAAAAGAAGCAGGCTATCATGCAAAATATCTCTGATGTATTAATATTATGTAGGTGGTAAAACCATATAAAGTGGTACTTTAGAGGAAAGCATAACGCTACTGTTCCTCCAGAACCCCTCACAAATAAATTTTTCGCGGGAAAATGTTTCAAATAAAAGTGATAGGTATTTAAAACTGAAAATAAAAATAAAAAAAACATTCATTAAAGTCACACTTTGGCTTGATGGATTTTGCCCAAAATCTTCGTGTCTGTGCCAGAGGTAGTACTCAAACGGAATACCAAGTTTGTGCTTGCTGAGATTTTACTAACTAGGAGTAAGAGAAGAAGTAAATAAAAAGATAAGAGAAGGGATTAGCTCAGTGGTAGCGCGCTGGACTAGCAACACGGAGATCCTAGGTTCGTGTCCAGCTGCTGCCCTGAGATTTTTTTTCTTCCTAGGAGCCTTTTACAACTTACTATCTGGTAATGGGCAGTGTTGTCTGTAACGAGAGAACATTGCCCGGAGACCGGCAGTGCACTGAGAAGGCTCCGATCTTTGGGGTAGCTATACGGGCCCAGAGGGGCTTTGGATAGCATTGAGGCTCCTCACAGACGATAGAAAAAATTGTATTAAAAAAGTCGTTGAATGCAACAACATACCTGCATATTTGAATGTCTACATTTCCAGTCCTTATTCAATGCATTGTGTGCAGATTCAGTTCTTACAAATTCCACTAGAGCGCTTATCTTGCCAACCATTTGTGGATGTTTGTTTACAAAATGTCTTACATCAGCCGGTATTGGATTACCAGGTCTTAGTATACGGATCAATGCAATTTCTCCACAGTTACCAAACAGTTCTGCTACAGTTTCAATTGTTGGCTTTTCCACTGGTAAATCTATAGCAACTATCGTTCTAGATGGTGTAGTTTGATCATACGGTGGCAATGGTTCTAAACGTCTCAATTTTGTACCAGCTTCGTTGATTTCTAATTTTTTAGAACGTTGTAATGCATAAGCTACGGTACGCCAATCTTTGGCTAAATGTTTCACACGTTTAAAACTAGAAATTAATTTCAATGAAACGTAACCTTCTTTATTACGTTTCACATGTTTTAAAAGAAATGCATCTTTAGTGATATTTACATCGGAAAAATAAAATTCAACTTGTTCGATAATTTTTTGTACCAATTCCTCATCTGGTGGTATAAAATCTGTGTCATCAAAATTTAAATTCGTATTACCAACATTCTCTTCAATTTTCCCATCAATTTTATTGGCAACACTGTTTTCCACATAATTTTCCGTATTATTATTTCCATTGATTCCATCAGTTTTTCCTGGATTTTCACTTAAAATTTCCTTATCAACAGTCATTTTTTTTTTCTTTTTTTTTTCCACACACACACACACAGTAAACCACAAACTATATCAAAATATTCTAAACACTCACCATTTAATATGGTTTTATTTACCTATTTAATTTATTTTATTTAAAAAAAATATATACACACATATGTAAACAGACAAAAATTACAGAAATTAAGTTTCTATCCGGCAGGCAGTTATATATATTCATTAAAGTGTTGTTTAGTGGGGGGAGTTTTCATGGACGTACCGATAGTGCATGCACGCGGTTATTTCAAAGTCAATGTCGGCTACATTTCCCTTCTATCCCAACAAATTAACAATTTTTTTTAAGCTTAAACATATTTCTTCCTTTAGCGTTTATTAATATATTCCTATTTATGCAGCGTTGCGTGCAGCAAGCTTAAAGGAAATCTTTATCTAGAAAATATTTTATTCAGTTTTTCCAGATTTTCTAGAAACGGATTTTCTAATGTTAAAACATCATATATTATCTATACACATGAATACCTATCCACTTTTATTTGGAACATTTTCCCAAACAGGTATAGTAACGTTTATACTTTCCCCCTAAGAACCACTTCTGTATAATATATGATTTTACCACCTACACAATATTAATACACCTTAAAAGCATTGATAGATATCCAAAATTTGAAAAAAAAAATAGCTATCCATTACTCTGTCCATTACCGGGCAGTGAGCTGTAGAGACTCCTACAAGAGAAACTCTAAGGGAATCTAAGAGCAGTAAGAAGTAAATCGTGCAAGTATTTCGTTCATTACGCTGCCACGAGGGCTCCATTGAGACCCTCATTGTATTTGAATCTTTCTGTGCATTGTAAAATGCCTCAGGTGAGCAATCATCAGAACATAGAAATAGTGTGTTAAGACCACAGACTAGAGGCAGGCAAAAAAGTTTATTAATAGCTATTCGTCCCCAGGCTTACTGCAGAATTACTCCAACAAGGCCGTGACAGAGGACCCCCTTACTGTCTACTTAATAAGCACATGGATTGCATAAGACTTTTTTTGACACCCCAGTGACTTTGGCAATGAAGAAGCGGACCGTCTCGCAAAGGAAGAAGGATCCAAAATGAGTGCCCGGAGGTGAAAGCAGCTAGTATTGAATTCTTTGCACCCAAAGAACCTACATGATACCAAAGAGGAATTGAATTATTGGCACAGAAATGGGATGAAGTGATTAATAAGAATGGATTATACTTGGAAGAATAAACTGGGGTCTTGTTTTGTAACAGCCAGAAACGTAAAGACTTTAGTTACAACCCAGTGTCTTTTGTGACGATCTTGAGCGGACCGTCTCGCAAAGGAAGGAGGATCCAAAATGAGCGGCCAGATCGAGGCTTACACCTATCAAGGTGAAGGTAAGCAATGGCTACCTCTTTTAGATCTAAACAGCAGAGTACTCTTCCACAAATTTGCCCAGAAAAGAGTCAATCGCTTATCTTCCGAATGTACACTTTCTCAAACAGATAAGAGAAATGACCAGGCAAACAATTTAGACACAATGTGGACCTTGATGAACAGTAACCTTCTGAACCAGAATCTCTGGAACCTAGACGACATTCCAGGTGTCTGCATGAACAACGATCTGATGTTGAACTGGCCAAAGATAAACGCCAGATATCTGATATTGATATGCCAGAGTTTGAACGTGATCATGATGAATTCCAGGATTCCAATGACTCTGATGATAAGCGCCTGTCGAATGATCTGTTATTCCAATTAACGCCTTCCTATTCATTGCTGCGATATCTGCTAACAAAACAATTTGAATTAGATTTTTCAAGTCGAATTTTTTCCCCCCAACAATTTGAACCACTTTTCCCCAAAATTAAAGCCATTTTTGATCAAATTGATTACCAACTAGAAACTTATCTAAGGGCCTCCAAGATCACCATTTCCAGCGTCACATATGAGCCTCCAAGATTACACCCGTAGTCAAATATGGGGTCGGAGAGCCACAAGAAAGTCTGTGGGTCTCCTTATTGGTCGCTATAGAATTAGACAACGGATAGCTTGTGTAAGTTTTGTCAGGAAAACAGCACTGGGTCAGTGTGAGGGGCTTGTATGGCTGATGTTTCTCCTCTGTGTAGAGGATAAACTGACACCTGCAAGCTTCATCCAAGAGTCTCTCTCAAGACGTCCTACCATTTTGTGTAAATGACTGGTTACACAGGCGTACCCCAGAACCCTCAGTCCTATCCTACTCGGGGAAAGATACTTGAAGCTCCGTCGGCACTAGAATGTTCTAGAAGCTTAGAAGCTTTCTTTCATGGAGAATTGTCTTCCTGGGTAGCAGGTCGAAAGGAAATCTTGGTGAATGAGAGGTAGATAGGTTGATGCCAAATTTGGTGCCACATTCTCATGCCTACTGTTGGTGTGTCTTTAGGTCCGTCTGTCAAGCTTCCAGTTATGGAAAGTTTTACAGCATTCATCCCTATGGATGAGCACAGTGGGTTGTCGGCAGTTATGATGCTCATTGGAGGACCAGACAAAGCTATTAGTGAAATATTATTATGTCTTTCACATATTTGGCTGAAGTTTCTTAGCTTTGGAGAGGAGAAACTGACACCTGCAACCTTCACCCAAGAGTGTATCTCAGGACTCTGAAGTCTAATAAAGCAGACAAGGCTTGAAAGGGAACTATAATTTGTGGGACGCGACGGCGTAGAGGCTGGATAGCCAACCCCACACAATTTAATCTAATTCCAGCTTTTGTTTTGCATATTGAGTCTCTGTACTTCGTCATTCTCTTTGTTTCTTTCTTCTCCTTTTTTTTTTTTTTAAGTAGTTCCTGAGGAAGGACACCAAAGTTGTCCGAAACGTCGTTAGAATAAACTTTTAAAGTTAAAAAGTTTTTTTTTTTGGCCCCAGCCAATCATTTTGCTTCGTTTATTAGCAACGGCCAAATATAACTATTACTTATATTGATACCGATTACTTCCGGACATATCTTTGTTTTGATTTGAATGATTATTTTATGGAGTGGCGAATATAAATTTACGAACAGTGGATTATTGAATAGGTGCAATTTGCGAATATTGGGGGGGAGGGTCAATAAAAATCCAGATATTACACATGGTGACAAGGAGTGGGGACAATAATTTTGATCAATGTATGGTGCCGCTTAATAGGGCATCAATATGTACATCCGGATTCTTACTTTCACTTACTCCTAATAACAGGAAGTTCTGCTATCGTGCCAGATTTATGGAAATAGAGTTTTCAACGGAAATACATGTTTTGGGGTCCGCTTGAATACGAAAAAATATTTTAGCGAATGGTCTGTGTGGTTGTGTTAACATGATATCTCAAAAACGAAAAGTCGCAGGAAGCTCAAACTTGCTATACAGTTAGGTAATAACACCGGCATCGGACACGAAGGTTTCTGGGTATAATCCGTGAACCAGAAGTAGTGCCACTTTACTCAATAGTTTTTTTCAGTTTTTCGTGATTTTCTTTGTAAAACGGTTCTAACAATTTTCTTTAAACTTCCTATACCCATGGCCTATCACTTTTATTTGTAGAATTTCTTTTTGGGGATTCTGTGGGAACAGTAGCGTATGCTTTCCCTTTAAAGTACCACTTCAGTATAATATATGGTTTTTACCACCTACATATTCTTAATAGACGTTAAAAGCATTGATAGAATTCTAAATTTGAAAACAAAAAAATCGATTAACCGGAAGTGAGTTTTTTACTTAATAATTTCTGTTTTAAGCAGTAGCGCAGTAAGAAGAAGAAATCCTTGCTGATTCCTGTAATTAGTGCAGCCAATGAAAACTGTACAAAAAGGGGCGTGTTTGTATGCAGTTATTTTAATGATGGCCGCCATTTTGAACAAAAAAAAAATAATGTAAATATGTCTTTGCCTTTATTTGAGACTATGAACTCCCAAAAACAATAGTTTCATTTGCAACCAGTATTTCTCTACCTATAAAATTGAATATCTCAGCGAATTATTCACTTTTTTTTTTGTTTTTTTACGTTCAAAATAAACATTTTTCAATGAAATAAATAAATCTACTTTAAAAATTGAATTTTGTAAAAAAAAAATATAATGTTTCAATTTGAAATAAGAAAGTTGGTTTCGAAATCTTTAATTTCTGCAGCTTAAAAAATAAAAAAAATCTGAAACACTCAAACAACTTTCTCTTACTCCACTTAATACAGTTATAATATATAAAATGACGATTTTTTTTTTAAAATTTCAAATTTTGCTCCTGTGTCCCTAACATTAATATAGAGGTGGTGGGGGGACAAGTGCCAACCTGACAACCGAGGCAGGTAGAGAATGATTACATTGTAGGGTGGCAAATAATAAACAAACACATTTTTGAATTTTAACAGATTCCTCAGAACCACCCCCCGCCAAAATGTTTCCAATAAAAATGATACGTTTCTATCTATGCAGCAAGCATTCCAAGTTTAAAAGAAAATCGTTGTGACAGTTTCCGTGAAAATTCCCCAAAAAAACCTCGAAAAACCTATTTTGTAAAAATAGCTATTTGCGGTTAACCGATTTTCTTCAAATTTGGAATTCTATCGATGCTTCTTATGTGTATTAATATTATGTAGATGGTAAAACCATATATTATACTGAAGTGGTACTTTAGAGGAAAAAAGCATAACGCTACTGTTTCCCCAGAACACCCTTCAAAATACAAATTTTCTTAGGAAAATGTTTGAGATAAAAGTGATAGGCATCTATGTGCTTAAACAGAATACGAAGTTTCAAGAAAATCAATTGGAACCGTTTTCGAGAAAAATCATGAAAAACTAAATAAATAACATTCAGTAAAGTCGCACTTCCGGTTGATAGATTTTGCCTGAAATGTTTGTGTGTGATGCCGATGGTAGTACCAAAATGGAATATTAACTTTGAGCTTCCTGCAACTTATGGTTTTTGTGATATTCTGTTAAAACACACACACACACACACACACATACACACAGATAATTTTTTTTCCTTGTGCCATTTTGACTAAGGATATTCAGCCATTCTGTGTCGTGCAACCCAATATAAAATTGATAATCGATAAAAGGGGTTATCCTCGTCGTTAAAGAGAGATCTAATGTCCGCTAATTTGTTACAAACGCCAAGATGATCTGCGGACATGTCATCCTGAAGGCACAGTGGACAGACTGGATTCGTTGCCAATCAGACGCGATGTAAATGTTTTTAGAGGTGATCGTGACCTGTCAGCAATCTGAAACAGGCCACGGACACTCTGCAGGGTAGTATAGGTGGGATAATAACTGGGCCCACTGTTTTCCTGCGGTCTGCTGCCGGTATCTCTCTTGGGTGGGTGGATCTCTGAATGGTGAGGTGCTTGCTGTACTTAATGTAACTGGAGCGGTCGGCTGTTCAGACCGCGCGCCCTCATCCGCAAGCCTATCGGCCTCTTCGTTACCGGGGATTCCGCAGTGCTATCAGTTAGTGTATCCTGACCCGGCAGTACTGAACATCCTGGGTGTCATGAATGGGTCGAGCTGGTGACAACCGTGATCGCTGCTTGCGAGTCTACCAGGATCACAACATATGAATCCGATTTTACTTCATAAAATTTGGGAATAGTTTCATCGAGAGCAAGCGCAATTCCCTACACTTCACCGTCAAAATTTGTGGCGATACTCCCCACAGGACATAAGCACTGAAAATATCTATTATGTACAGCTGCGCCCGCGTTTGAGTTGGGCCCCAAGAACGAACCACCAGTTGACGAACTTGTTGACACACAGATAGCCGCTCAGCTATAAACTCAATAAACAATCCAACCATTCACACATCATTGGTGGAAGAAGTTCAGGGCCACTTGCAGCTCTGCGATATTAACCTATCTTTCAAGTATATGTCGCATGGGTGGAAAGCTCATTGCGGCATTGAAGGAAACGAAAGAGCTGATGAATTGGCCTTATCACAGGAAAGATATAAGGAGATTGTAATTACGCAACTTCCTGTAAGCTACCTCTCAACACTTCTGTATGAAGCTTCAGAAACTGGTGTTTTGATGAGGGAATTATTCCCTGAGATAAAAAACACGGACGCACTAGGGAGGAATACTTGCACCGTTTCAAGTTTATCAGTACCAACGCTAGCCTTTAGGATGGTACAATAATCCCGAATGTCAACCACATTATCTAAGACTGCAGGAACTATGAAGCAACGAGAAGTAGACTCATACGAGGAATATTAACCTCATGTATGGATCATGAGGAAAATAATATCCCCCTAGCAAGGCTTACTTTCAACACTAAAAAAAAAAAAAAAAAAAAAAAAAAAAAAAAACTGGTATGAAACACTCCAACTTTCAAAACTTTCTCTTACTCCAATTTTCAAAATTGTAATTGACAAATTTTATAGTTAGTCGCAGCCAAATTTAATGAAATTCGTCCATGTTTTTATGGAGAAAATCGCAAAAACTGAAAAAAAAAGGAAAAAACTATTCAGTTAAAACGCACTTCCGGTTTACTAATTTTCTTGAAACTCGGAATTTTTAGCAATATATATTTTTTTAATTAATTTTGTTTGGATGGTAGAATTGCATAATCAACTATCATAGGACTTTATAGGCAAACATAACCCTACCCCTCTCCCAAAAGCCCCCTTAAATGAGATTACCGAGAGAAATGTTTCAAATAAAAGTTGTAGTTTATATACTTAGTTTAAAGAAAATCGTTGGAGCCATTTCAGACAAAATAGCAGAACACGGAAAAATACTTTTCAGTAAAAACGCATTTCCGGTCGTCTGATTTTCTTCAAACTCAGAATTTCAACAACATATTTAATTCTAATTAATATTATTTAGAATGATAGAATTGGTCATAAACTGAAATAGAACTTTAGAGGACAACCTAACCCCACCCTTCCCCCAAAAGTGCCCTTAATTGCACTTTCCCGGAGAAATATTACAAATAAAAATTGTAGATCATTGTTGATATATACAATTTAAAGAAAATCGTTGGAACCATTTTTCGAGGAAATTGCAAAAAAATGAAAAAAAAAAAAATTCAAGTGGTACTTCCGGTTGAGGAATTTTGACGGATAACGTACTGTCGGATCCTATGGTGATACCTAAACGGAATATCAAGTTTCAACTTTCTGCGATTTTTCATTTTTGAGCTATGCTGTTCACATACACACATACAGAAACACAGTCGATTTACTTAAAACCACTTTTTTGGACTCACGGGACCTCAAAACGTGTATTTCCGGTGAAAATTCGATATCAAAAATTTGACAAGATTACAATACTTCCTCTTAATAAGGGAGTTAGAGAAAGTAAAAAAATTGCACACATACAGACTATTCGTTTAAAACATTTTTTCCGTATTCAGGGAGGGCGACCCTAAAACCGTTTTCCGTTGAAAACACAATTTCGAAAATACTTCCTTTTACTAGGGGTAAAATAGAAAGTAATAATTTATTTGTTGGTGTTTTTTTTTCTAGGGGGAGGGGCAAAAAGTTCGGTACTGGAGGTTATAGCCCTTCTCCTAGGCTACTTAATAGAGAGGAGAGGGCTAGAGAGAAACAGAGAGACAATGTGAGTGAATAGGTGGAATTAAGTACATATTTAAAGGAAATAGATTTGAATATAGGAAAATAAGGAAGTATTATAGTATGTATGTATGAAGACAAGGTGTTACTGATATATCGGATATTGAAGAGGTAGTATGTCAAGGTTTCTGTCTTGGGACATGTTGACCCTGGCCCAGTAAAACATCGTACGTACACACAAACATACACCTACCTATCTCACCCTGGAATAACTTTTTAAATATATATATATATATTATAAATGCTACACTTTGTTTAAAAAAAAACCTATCAAGGTTTTTAAGCAGTACAAAAATATTAAAAATAATTCAATTTACCTTTAATAGAAGGAAGTGGCAATAGGTTACTCAGTCCCTTGCCCCACTCCCACTAAACAACCAGAAAATCAAATACGTATAGTTAGTATAACAAATTCAATGAAATTCGTCGGTGTTTTTGTGGATAAAAATAGCGATAACTAGAAAAAACTGTTCAGTAAAAACACACTTCCGATTTTCGGAATTTTGGCCATTTATTTATTTCTAATTAATTTTATTTAGATGGTAGAATTGTATGATCACCTATGGGATAAGTACTTTAAAGAAAAACGAAAACATAACCCCATCCCTCCCCCCAAAAAACCCCATTAAGTGACTTTACCCGGAAAAAATGTTTTAAATAAAAATTGTAGCTTTTTCTATGTGTAATTCACATAATTAGTTTAAAGAAAATTGTTGGAGCCGTTTTAGAGAAAATAGGAGAAAACTGAATGAAACTGTTCGGTAAAATCACATTCCAGTACAATGAAACCTATTTGAACCAGCCTAATTAGTTTCAGAACCCCACTCCCAATGGGAGTTAAACCTCATTTTTAACTAGTTTGAAGTACTATTGATTTTTCTTTGAAGGTATTATTGATAGGATTAATTTGTCTGAAAAGTAGTTCTTAATGTTCAAAATGAAGTAATAGAAGACAAATAAATCGGTTCAATGAAAGATTAATAGATGTTAAAAGTAGTTCAAAATGTCATTACAGACATTGGTTCGGAAACACAAGTGGTTATGAGTAAAATGTGGTTTTAAATGTTCACAATGAGGTGAAAAAGGTTACAGGCTGGTTTTATTGTACTCAATTGTGGTTCAAAGTGTTCAAAATTAGGAAATTTTTGGGTCAAAAAAACGTTTATTTTGGTGGGGAAAGTGTTCAAATTATCATAAGTAACAATTTAGTTCCATAAAAGGATTAATGCGGAAGAAAAATTGTTCAGAATTAGAAAATTCTTTAGTTAAAAAAAAGTTTAGGTTTAATTTAAATGGAAAATGCTATATATTAATATTATATAGATGGTAGAACCATACATTGTACTCAAGGGGTACTTTAGAGAAAAGTTTTTTGTTCAGTGCAGGGCGAGGCCCCCAAATTTAATATATATTTTAATGTAATTAAATTAAATATTATTAAAAATTAAAATTAACTTTTTTTTTATTTTATTAATTTAATAATATGGTAACATAATAGTTAAAACTTTATATTATACGTTTAGAGAAAAACACATGAATTGGGTCTATTTAGAAGGTTATATTTATTTAAGTCAGGTTATCAATTTTCTTTCAATAAAATTAACGAATTTGACGAGTAATGAAGTGGAATATTTAAGATATTTTTTATGGTATTGGTTATTAAATAAATCATATTTATTAGGTGTAAAAATTGATTTTGGTTTTAAAAAAGAAAAGGGAAGAAATATTAGTATCAAATATGTATAATTTTGATGGGCAATACAGAAGAACAAAGGGGCAGAATTTGGTTGGGGCTAGTAAGTTACCTATTGGAAAAGATGAATTAATTAATAGGGCACACAAACAGCGAATGAAAAGACAGGTAATTAATATTCTTTGCTAATTATTAAGAAACTTGTTTTGTTTGCTTGAAAGTTTTGTTTGACAGAATTTAGAAAAAGTAGATGTCATTATATGTTTTTCTTTATTAAATATTATTTGAAGTTTAGGATTTCAATTTTAAAAATAAATTTACGAGCCCTTTTTCATGGAAATGCAAAATTTGAAATGTTGTGTTCTTATATACACTCAGCCAGGTTTATACAGCTATTGACTATGGACAGTCATCGTCTAGCCTTGATATGCTGTATGAGCTGGTTACGACTTGATAATGACTATGCTAATTTAAGTTTAAACGCTATTTGCAGATTATAGGCTTCCAGCATCTGTTGTTAAATCCAAGTCTTCCTTCATTTCTCCATTATCAAAAGATCTGGAGTCTCCACTATCACACAACTTTCTCTTACTGCAGTTTACAAAATTGTATCGGACAAATTTCATAGTTAGCATACCAAATTTAATGAAATTCGTCGATGATAG